>WWET01003886.1:0-10561 GCA_011038615.1 Limnodynastes dumerilii | reverse complement strand
TATTTTGAGCGTATTTTTCGCCCAAGGGGCGTGCGTTTTGTACGACGATAGTCCGGACGCTCGAGTTACTACACAGAGGCGATAGCACATAGCACATAGCCATTTAAATTGTACAGTATGGGCGTGCTAAGCCCCGTACGACCAGCGTATCGGTACGAAAATTCGCACGGACGCTTGAAAAAGTTAGGGTAGGGTTCAGCCGCCGTAAGGCGGTACAATCAATGGGAGTGTCATGGGCGTGAAAGTTTATACGCCCGGGTGATCATACGCTACGCTCGCGGGCGTAGGTCTGGATCAGGCCCATTGTCATGCCACTGTAATAAGAGACTATTTCTGTGTATTTATTTCATGCTGCTACATGAAAAGTGCTGCTGGTTATCCCAGGAGAAACTATCCATACCTGATCTTGCAATAGGATTTTACTTTCAACATCTCCAACTTGTGTCTCCAGCTCCCCAGTATTCATCATGTGTATTCAGCACCCAGCATCCCCATCATGTCTCTCTAGCACCCAGCATCCCCATCATGTGTCTACAGCTCCCCAGTATCCTCAGCACCTTACATTGTTTTACAGCGGTGTCCATGTCTGTGCTGCGGTGCAGGGAGTGGGGGGTTGAGCACTTATCCAGCATGGCGCCTGGATGCACCGCATCACCCCGATGGAGCAGTTCGCAGCGGCCCTGAGCATTACATATAACATGAATAAAAACAAATCTAGGGGCCAGATTTATTAAGCTGCGGGTTTGGAAAAGTGGAGATGTTTCCCATGGCAACCAATCAGATTCTAGATCTCATTTTCCTATTACATACTAGAGAATGTCAGCTAGAATTTGATTGGTTACTATGGGCAACATCTCCACTTTTACAAACACACAGCTTAGTAAATCTGGCCCTAGATATTTTTTAATATAACCTTTATTTAAAAACTGATTTTTCAGATGCTGATTCAATAACCGCAAACAATTAATTGGACTCTATGCTGATTATTACTTTATATAAAAAAAATATAGCATACCATATATCCATGCCTATGTTTAGTATTGTTTTTTAACTCCCCATTTTCTGTTATTATCATTTGCTTTTTATAAGGCTGAAGGACACTCCATAATGGTTTTTTATTATTGCTGCACCACTATATTTTAAGTGCCGTTATATAAGGTCTTATATTTTGTTTTAGGTATACACAGAGATGTTTGGATAGCAGAGTCTGTATCAAGGCTGTAGAAAATCCAAAATGACAGTTTTATTATTATTTATATTTTTGGGATACCCTCCATACAAAAAGAACTTAAGGGGTTATTATGAGTGTTGAACTTATTCTAGGAGAAAGACAATTTTGTTTTTTTAACAGCTTATTTGCTATGTTTCCTTTTAAATGATTATGGTCTTTGAATGCTTTTTATATCTTTTCATTAAGTTGGTTATTACTGAAGTCTATATTACTGCAATTTTATTTCTCAAAACCACACCCTCTCCCAAAAAAGGTACAGTAGGCATTGCAAGGGTTAAAACTTTTGTGGGGGGCAGGACATTTTCTTAATATCTTATACTAGAAATGGATTACATTTTTTTTGACATTTATTGAATGAATTGTTTATTTTATATATTATATTACTGTTGCCACCCTGCTCCCAAAAGAGAGGTTTTGAGTGCATTATTAGTGTTAAACTATTTGTTGGAGACAGGGCATATTAATGTGCCCAATACAAAGTTTACAATAGTGGGGTTCACATTTGTATTTGTAACAGCCTATACCATATATATTTTCATGTTATTAAATTGTAAGTACAAGCCAATGGAAACATGTTAACACACTATTTGGATATATAATTTATCTGTTACATTTCTTATCATGTCATTACTGTCATTAAGCCACATTAAGGCAGAAAATAAAAAAATAACTTTGACCAGGCTGTCATGTGACTGATTACATCATAAAGGGTTGCCATGACACTCAGCAAATCCACTGGTGCTGGCAGTTGGTCAGTTGGCAGTTGGTAAGTTGGCTGTGTGAGTGTGGGCTGCAAGTGACCTCTGCTCATTTCTATGGTTATAGCAGCTGGATTTCCCATCACATACACTAAGGTAATGTAAGGTTTATAGCTTCACTGACAGATCTGTAAAATCCTACTAGTTGTGGTTATATATTTTTCTGCTACAATTCAACCATAAGTAATCATTATGGCTTGTAAACAGTATCTATATATAGTATAACAAGCTTACATTTTACTACAGGCTTTTCACAGATTTTAACAACATTATGGAAAATATGATACTATGTTTACTTAATACTCTAGCTGTGGAGATTTATTATCTGTAACACAATTATTATCTTTATTATTATTATTATTATTATTATTATTATTATTATTATTATTATTATTATTATTATTATTATCATGCGCTAATAACGGAGATCTGAGTGGGATCCCTGCTACATCCTATGTAAGTGAGGGGTTACTTATGGACAACTCTAACTTAATATTTCTGTACATTTGCCAGATAAAATGGGGATGGTGTAGATGTATGGATAATATGTAATGGCTGTAACCAGACCTTACCATACCTCCCCCCTCCCACCCTGCATACACATGGTACATATCCTGCACCACCATTGCATACAGTTTCATTATGCATTAGGATCCTGATAATCTAAATAATGAAAGTAACACAGTATCTGAACTTATGGGGAATAAGATGCCAACTCTAACAACATAAATATATAAAAATAAAACATAAATATCCCAGCTGCTTAAAACTGTAGGAAGAGATAGTCCTTCATAGGAAACAAATCAAACAGAATAAATAGATAAGCGCTTGGGAATTAAATATAGAAAAATTGTGAACACACAGTAAATGGGAATATAACCATTAATATGCAACTTACAATGCTTAGATACAAGATAGTAGCAAACAATTTATTAGACATGTAATTGTAGCACAGTATAAAACAAATTATAAAAATATATAAAGAATGGCCACACTAATTAGATTCTAGTATTAAAACACCCTGCAGGGATTTAGTTAGTTCTCAATGTGTGCACACATATATATTAGGTATCTCCTCTCTCAAAGTGTTCAGAATAGACACAAATTCTTGCCTCAATGATAAGTTTCTATCAGCAGAAATAAAGTCACTTGTAACTAAGAAGCTTAATATGGAATAAGGAACTATGCCCACCCTAATATAGCCGCTTAGTGTTCCCCCAAATATGGATAGTTCATCTGTACCTCACACTGGAGTATAATTTATCGGCAACACAACATGGCAAAAAGTAGCTAAATGGGCTGTCTCTGATGTAACTTGCTCTCATGAGCACACGATCCACAGCACAGTGTCTCAGGCAATAATTGAAAAGTTAATCATTTGAATATGTAACCGAACTGGACATGTTACTTGTAAGGCTTGTGCGCTGGTAATTGTCACCTTTCCTCCGGGGGCGGCGCCGCCACCAACCGCTTCGGTATGGTTGGAGGAGCCTGTGTTTTCTGGAGGTTAGAGAACTGTGCTTATTGTGCCCGTCCAGCCGATGATCTAATTGTAGAAGCCTGTGTTTGAGCAAAAGGCTCTGACCTAATGCCTCTATTGCCTCAAGGTCCAGTTATAGTGGGATTTATTTTGAATGATAGAACGGCAGATAAAATCTCTGGTTTGATTCAGGGATATTAAGCATGATATCGGAGGAGCAATAAAAATTTGTGTGAGGCCAGTCATTGTAACACCTTAACGCGTTTCTTCATTGATACAATGATTTCCTCAGAAATCATTTATAATCTCGGCCACGTCATCCTCTGACATGATATCGTGGCCGAGATTATAAATGAGGCCCTTTTAATTCTTGAAACTTTGAATTTTAAAATGTTTAAAATGTAATATATGTGTTGATATATTTATTTACAGTACATCTATTAGACGGGCCCCTTATTTTGTCATTAAATAGGAACGGGGACAAAAATGTAATTACATTTATTTAGGGCACATATAGTATTAACATCAATGACGGAGGGGACATCTATTAGTAACATTATTGACAGAGGGGACATCTATTAGTTGCAATAATGGAGGGGACATCTATTAGTGGCAATAATGACGGAGGGGAAATCTATTAGTAACATTAATGAGGAGGGGACATCTATAAGTAACATTAATGAGGAGGGGACATCTATTTATGGCAATAATGACGAAGGGGACATCTATTTGTAGCAATAATGACGGAGGGCACATCTAATGTTTACTTTAGTGATGGAGGGCACATATCAGTTACATTAGGTTACGGAGGGCATATATTTAGCTTACAACGGACACAGTATGGTTGCGACAGCATGCCATTAACCCTTGGCATGCTGTAGTTTAGGGTACTATAAGGCATGGCATGCCCTGTAATACATGGGCATGCTGTGCCTTATATTACTATATGCTGCACCATTGGGGGGAAATGGTTGCAGTGGTAGCCATTTTAAGTCTTTTAAACACAATGAAAAATTTTTTTTTTTAAGTGTTGGGGGTTTTCTAAAACAAAGTGAGTACCTATTTCTATGAAATTGACAGTCACCCCCATCCAAATGATCTTTGGCGATTTTGACACAAATCTCTAGCGATTTACTAAATCTTTCTTTAGTAAATCCAGAGATTTGTATGTCAGTCATGCAAATAATCGCTAGAGCAATTTCAACACAGGAGATTTAAATCTCCACTCATCTTTGGCAATTTGGGAGAGATTTTGCATTAGTAAATCCAGCGATTTCAAAATCGCTGGTTAACTAGACAAATCATCCTTAGTATTAGAGGCCCCTTGTCCCCTAGAAGATGCTCCTAGCTTACTGTGATGGTAACATTTCTTCTTGGAGCCTGCAAATATTTATTTATAACTATAAATGAATGAAATGTTTGTATTTTGCCATTTATTGAATTGTTGACTTTATATATGTGTTTATACCACCCTGCAGGGCTTTTTTTTAATTATTTCCTACAGTTGATAAACTACGTTGTTCTTTAAAAGGTTTTGTTTTTCTCTTGGTTTGGTTAATTTTTTTTCTGCGTATTTGGTTGATAGCCATTAACGAACTGTATATTCTAAAGAGCTTTAGTATACAGATACTGTATAATTGAGGGCAATGAGAGGGTGGAAACACTACATCAGGCAGGGAATTTTTTATTTTTTTCAATTGGAAATAACTGAAATATTTGTATTTTGGCATTGTTTATTTATAAATCTTTTGTGTCACCCTGCTCCTAAAATGTAAAATATAAAATGAGAGTTATAGTAAAATGAGAGTTATAGTGGGCATTGGAAGGAGAGTGCCTTTTCTAAGGGCAGGGAATATTAATGTTCTTATATGAGAAAAAAGTAAAATATATAAAAAGTTTGTATTTTGGCACTCATTGAATGGTTGAATTATATGCATTTTTGTGCCACCCTACTCCTAATAAGAGTTTAATGAATCTCCTCTTAATTGCAGGGCACTTTCAATTTTCTGTTATTTATTAACTACGTTTTCTTCAAAATTGTGAATTTACATGCATTGGTTTCTGAATACTGTAGTAATGAAAGCTGTATTGTTTATCATTAAACAACTTTATTTTCTAGGCCCTTAAAAAAGTACTGTAGCCATTAAAATTGCAGGATCATAGGTGAATTTTCTAGTTTTTTATTTAAAAATAAATGAAATGTTTATATTTTGACATTAAATGGATTAATGGTTATATTTAGTTTTTTATACTGCTCTTTTGCCAGAAAAGTTTTAGGGCCAGATTTACGAAGCTGCAGGTTTGGAAAAGTGGAGATGTTGCCCATAGCAACCAATCAGATTCTAGCTGACATTCTCTAGTAAGTAATAGAAAAGTGAGTGCTAGAATCTGATTGGTTACTAAAGGCAACATCTCCACTTTTCCAGACCCACACAGCTTAGTAAATCTGGCCCTTAGAGTGTTTTCTGAGTATTTAACCTTTTTTTGGAGGAAAGAGAGAACTTCTCTTTTCTTACTATTAATGTGCAAAGTGTTTTTTAAAGAGTTTATGTTCTTTACATATTTTGTTTTTATTATGCAATTTGTGTTGTTTGTCATTACTCAGTGCAGTGATCACGTTAACGCCTCTCTGGGCGTCTATGACGCCTCAGAAATGATAGGCACGCTTTGCACACTTTCTGCAGCTCTATTTTCTATTCCGATGGCTGCAGACACTGACAGCAGATGGCTTCCAGTTTATTTATCCATAGTCATTCAGAGTAGGCAAAGGAATGCCTTTCATCAACTTGTATGCTCCACACCATGGGCTGGATCCAGACCAATGCATGTCTTACGGACGTGCGTGATCTTTAGTTACTACAGCGTAGTGGGAGGTGCACGCCCCCTTCACTCCCCGCTCAAGGTAGTAAAATCTTGACACTTATGTATCCATATTGCTACCTTAAAAATTACGACTTGGTCTGTGGAATTATGTCCGCAGACCCTGTCGTAATGGGCCTTCCCCCGCCCAGTTGTCTAATTTAAATGCCTATCTCTGCCTATATGGCGGAGATACAGCATATGTAAAACGCTGGCTGGCCCTTTTAACGTCAGTAGCCCAGGATCTGGGCCCATGTCAGGATCCAGGATCATCCGCATTAATTCATTTTTTGATATGCTACCATTTTGTTTTTTACATCTTCTGATTTTTGTTGACCATTTTGATCTTTCTGATTTTTGTTATTTTGTGTTTATGTTTTGGTTTTGCAATTTGACATGTATATTCAAGTGCTTATAGTGCTGTTGATTAAATTGTGACTTTTTTTGTAAGTATTTGCCCCATTTGTGCATTTTCCTATTTGGTGTTCTGACTGTGGTTGCCATGGTACCATTGGTTTCCTATATAACTATATAGATAGAACTTTGTGATAAGGAACTCCAATAAGTCATAATAAATAAGTTCAAATTACTCTGCTGCCAGCTCATTATGGTTAAACGGCCAAATAAATACAGACAAAAAAACAATAAGAGTGGCACTTGGACTGTCCTGAAGAATGTTGTCATTAAAACTGAAACGAAAGCCTAGTACTTTAATAATCTCTGAGTAACGCTCCTTTTGTAGCACAAATAAAAATGGAGAAAAGCAGGTTGCAATGGAAAATATGCCCAAAAACAAGCATGTGTTTATTATCACTGATTACATGTGATCAGTTTGAAAAATATCTAAAACAAATCAAAAGAAAGCAGCAGAAAAAAGTTAAAAAAAGATGGATGAATGAGTCCAAACAATGAAAAGAGGCAATATAAGCAAAACATGGAACTCCAAATGGCAGTAATTCAGTCAAAGTATTGACATATCACATAGACACAAAATAGCATGGACCAGTAGTAATATCAACAGCAGCCAACCATCAGAGTAAATCTTGACAAACAAACACTTCTGAATATCCAAAAAAGCCATAAAGAAAAGGAAAGCTCACATATCTCTCAGCGAAGGAGTCAATTCTCGACAGCTGTTTTGGTGCCACCATCATCAGGGGGATCCAATGTATGCTGTGGCACAAAAGGATGAATGAGTCCAAACAATGAAAAGAGCCAATATCTCTCAGCGAAGGAGTCACTTCTCGATAGCTGTTTCGGTGCCAGCGTGGCACCGTCATCAGGGGGATCCAATGTATGCTGTGGCACAGAGGTGTAGCTAGCTGCCATAGTGCCTGGAGCAAGGGTATGTTGCGGCGCCCCCTCCTCTATGCTGTATTGGGGTTATGGCCATTCATCATTTTACCATTCTCCTCATCACCCCCCTCCACATTCTCTTTTTCCTTCATCATCATCCCCCTTCCCTCATCATCTCCCACTCCACTTTATTATTTCAAGATCCCTTTCATCATCTCCTCCCTAATCTCCATCATCCCCTCCTTTGTAAAACCTCTCTTTGGGAACAGGGATGGTTTTGAGAAATAGAATTGCTGTAATATAAACTTCATTAATGATCAACAACACGATATGTATGAAAAGATATGAAAAAGCATTGAAAAACCATAATCATTTTAAAGGAAATATACCATATAAGCTGTAAAAAAAAAAGAAAAATGGACTTCTCCAAGAAAGAGGTTTAACGCTCATAAAACCCCCTTAACCTCTTTTTGTGTGGAGGGTGTACCCAAAAATGTAAATAAAATCAACAATTTAATAAACTGCAAAATACATTATTTTAATCATTTTATGCATTTCCAGTTTAAAAATATTTTTAAAGAGTATATTATTATGGGTAATTAAATTAAATGATAAAGTGGTCTATGCTGTAACAAACTCACCATTTATAAGTTATAACAATGTTAAGTTGCTCTCCTGCCTCAACGCTTTATACAGTACAATATGTATAATATGCCACAGCAGGGGCATAGGGAAGGCGGTGCAGGCGGAGTCAGAGGCGGTTGAGCTCCAGGCACCGAACAGAGCAAGTGGCACCAACAGGAGTCCGGCAGCTGTTAAATCTCTGACAGTCTGCCAGCTCCATGCACACTGATTGCCAATCAGACTGATAGAGATTTAACAGCTGCCGGACTCCTGTTGGTGCCACTTGCTCTGTTCGGTGCCTGGAGCTCAACCGCCTCTGACTCCGCCTGCACCGCCTTCCCTATGCCCCTGCTGTGGCATATTATACATATTGTACTGTATAAAGCGTTGAGGCAGGAGAGCAACTTAACATTGTTATAACTTATAAATGGTGAGTTTGTTACAGCATAGACCACTTTATCATTTAATTTAATTACCCATAATAATATACTCCTTAAAATTTTTATTTTTACTCTGGCAATTACATGTGTAGCAAGACCACTGACTCAGTGTATATCTTAAAGGGATTTTATTGCTCAAAATCACACCTGTGCATAAGTACTATAGTCATTGGTAGGGTGGACACTAATTTTGAGGACAGAAAATTGTCCAATAATTTTTTTTACGTAAAAATGGATAATACAGTTTATAGTATATTTACTTTGGAATTTTCAGTTTTTTATTTTATGTCTTTCTTTTAATGAAGTTACCCTGCTCCCAAAAAGAGTGTAGATCATTTTATTACTGTTGAATGTCTACTTATGGGCCATAGATTACGTAAAAAAATTACTACTTCAGACCGCATTTACGCAATCTACTTAAGAAAAAGATACATAGATTACGTAAAAAAATTACTACACATGCGCAGTAGTAAAAATTGCTAAACATCGGACATATATGTTATACGTCCTGTACTCTAAATACAGGCCATTTTCTTTAAAGATGTGATGGTTCTTCCATGCATTAGTTTACATTTTTTTAATTGATAAGAAAACTAACAGCGCTTGGTGTACAGGTGAAATGGATCAACAAATATGTAATTGCAATGATAAGCCATATAAAAGTCATGACTCTACTATAAATAGATCAATTTATTAAAATAGACACATAATTAATACATAAAACTATAAAACTACAAAAAGATAGCTCCCACATGTACTGGCCAACAATAACAGATGGATGACAAAGATGATCCAGTAAAAATAATAGTGGCAATGTACCACAGATGTAAAACTTGGGCACATATAACTGAAGTTGTTATTCAAATAAATTAAGCTTGCAGTGGCAATATATAGTATACTGGTAGTTGCCAATAGATAAATGATAATATTGTTATTTACACCAGGTAAATGGAGGATATAGGAAACGGATCATGCACACCAAATGCAGATTGAGATCAAACGCATCGGGTGTCCCTGCTGAATGTTCAGAGCCTGATGTTAATCTCCATCCGATTGCTGATTGAATGCTGAGTAAAGTGAAACAACTGAAGGTTCTCAAGACAGAATGAGTATCAAGTTTCAGTTTTTTTAATGCAATTTCTCTTAGTCATTATTCAATTGTATATTGTAAAGTGTTTTGATTACCTAAAATGAAAAATGTTCTCCATTTTAAGCCAGAAATCTTTGTGGTTTAACTTTATGTTTACTAATACAAGCTTTGATTCAGCCCCTGCCTCCAACAAGAGGACTTAAATGCATTATAAGTGTTGAACCTCTTCTAGGGAGCAGGGCATTTTATATATTTTATAGTATAGGCTTGTTAGTTTGCATTTATCATGCAAATTAGTTTAATATATAACAATATATAAGAAACTATATATGATAAACTGTATTTAATTTCCTAAAACCATCCCTGCCCCCAAGAAGAGGAACAGTGGGCTATTGAGGGTGGAGCGTCTTTTTGGGGGTAGGGATTTTTCTTCCTTTTAAACTAGAAATGTTTCTGGTTTAAGTTTTAGTATATTTTTATGTCCTTATATATGTTTAGATGTCACCCTGCTTCCAAAAAGAGGTCTTGTGTGTAGTATGAGTGTTGAACCTCTTTTAGGGAGCAGGGAATTTTATATGTTTTATAGTTTAGGCTTGTCAGTTTGTATTTATCATACAATTTAGTTTAATATATAATAAACTATATGTCATAAATTGTGTGAATTTCCCTAAAACCAACCCTGCTCCCAAGAAGAGCTAAAGGGGCTTTTGAGGGTGGAGAATCTTCTTGGGGTAGGGATTTTTCTTCTTATAAGTTAGAAATATTTGTGGTTTAAGTTTTAGT
>WWET01003885.1:120096-133687 GCA_011038615.1 Limnodynastes dumerilii | reverse complement strand
AACCGCTTATTGCTTGTTTGTATTTAATTAAACCTCTGTAGAGAGACTTTCCCCTAATACAATCCAGCAATTAGGGGGCGTTACCTGGCGTCAAACGTTATACTTTGTTTTGTTCTTTCAGCAATGACACAGAGATATTGGACCGAATCCAGACTTAAGCAAAAGGCTTGTTTTCCACGTGCGAGGATAGGACGGACCCAGAGGTAGACGTACACCCGATCCCGTAGCGTGATTTTTCACTGCACATGCTCTAAAATTCTGCGCGCGCCATGGCAGGTGATCAGACTGAACGCGATTTGCGCTGCCAACGCTTGTGTTCTGAGGGGCGTGTCGTGGACGGGAGGGATGCAGGGTCATAGTCAGTGTATAGTTAGGGCGTGTTCAAGAATTTGCACCGGATCCAGAGCCAAACGCAGAGTCAGACTGTGGGGAAGGGAAAGTTAGGGTCAGGTTGCGGAGAGGGGCGTGTTAGGGTTAGGCTGCTGGGAAGGGAGGGAAAGGGTCAGGCTGCGAGGAAGGGAAGTATAGGGTCAGGTTGCGGGGAAGGGAGTCTTAGGGTCAGGCTTCAGGGAAGGGAGTCTTAGGGTCAGACTGCGGGCAGTGCCATTTCTAGACCTAGAAGAGCCCAGGGCGGGAAAAAATTCTGGTGCCCCCCCCCTCAAAAAAATAAATAATAATAAGGTATGCATCCATTCATTTACTACCATCCCCTTGTATGTGCCCAGCCATCCACTTCTGTCAATTGTTTTGTCCCCCTTAAATGTGTTCAGCCTCCTTTTGTGCCCCCTTATATGTGTTCAGCCTCTGTTTGTGCCCCCTTATGTGTTCAGCCTCCTTTTATGCCTTCCTATGCGATTTTGTGCCCCTTATAGGTGCCTAGCCTCCTTTTGTGCTCGCTTATATGTGCCCTGTCTCCTTATGTGCCCCCTTATTTGTACTCAGTCTCCTTATGTACCCCCTTATTTGTACCCAGTCTCCTTATGTGCCCCCTTATTTGTGCCCTGTCTCCTTATGTACCCCCTTATTTGTGCCCTGTCTCCTTATGTGCCCCCTTATTTGTGCCCAGCCTTTAAACTCTTAAACTATTAAAATAGTTTTCTAAACGTATCTTTGCCTTCTTGATCCTTCTTACACGGCGCAGTGTCATTCAGCATAACAGTCTCCTATGGGAGCCCTATAGGACCAAATCTATTCCAATGAATAATGCTGCCTCAGAGCGTTATGCATGAAAAAGGTTTGGTCCTACAGGGTTCCCATAGGAGCTCTGTATATCCAGGACTGTTAAGCTTAATGACGCCATCCGCATCTGTCATCTGACGTGGTCAGTGTCTATGAGAGCCGCGGCCTATGTGACAGCGGCCCAGGGTAGTACTGCATGATCTAGTAGGGCAGCTCCCCTTTAAGTAATCTAGGGGCGCGCCCCGTGCGATAGCCTTAGCTGCGGGAAAGGGAGTGATAGGGTCAGGCTGCGGGGAAGGGAGTCTTAGGGTCAGGCTGCGGGGAAGGGAGTCTTAGGGTTAGGCTGCGGGGAGGGGAGTCTTAGGGTTAGGCTGCGGGGAAGGGAGTCTTAGGGTCAGGCTGTGGGGAAGGGAGGGTTAGGGTCAGGCTGTGGGGAAGGGAGGGATAGGGTCAGGCTGTGGGGAAGGGAGGGATAGGGTCAGGCTGTGGGGAAGGGAGGGTTCGGATCAGGCTGTGGGGAAGAGAGGGATAGAGTAAGGATTACAGTAAGGGTTGGGGTTAGATTTTATACTTACCATTCGGAGCACCGCGTTCGAGGCAGAAGCAATTGATTTCTGGTCATTCACGATAGGGACTCACGCCACTGCCATACTTGCATAGAGCTTGTATCTAGTGATACCATTGGGCCGGATCCAGAACTAAGTTCCACAGGGGACCTTCACAAGTCATTTGCCTAAGTCTGCTGTCCCGGGACATTGGCGCATGCGCACCAGATTTGCCGCTAGTGTACCTTCGGATGTACGTAACTAAGTGAAAGGGGCCGACCCTTCATCTATGAGTGCCGCATCTCCGCCATACAGGCAGGGGCAGGCATTTAAATGAGGGGTAGGGGGCGGGGAAGCCCTCCGTTATGGATGCGGATCAGTTCGTAATTTTTAAGGTAGTCGCCCGGGCACGTAAGTATCCAGAATTACTACCATTAGAGGGGAGTGTCGGAGGCGTGCACTCCCCTCCAAGCTGCGTAACTAGCCCATTGTGCCATTGTGTGCACTCAGAAGCACCGGACGCACTTTATGCCTGAGTTCCGCTCCGGATTAGGGGCACTTGCTTGGGCCCCGCCCCTTATTGTACATTGGCTGCATTGCTCCCCTCCCTTCCCTGCCTTAACACGCCCCTCAGGTCGCAAGCTGCCGCAGTGTGACTGTCCAGCGTGTGCAGTAAACAGCTCCTAAGTATTATGTATATAAAAATAATGCAACGCTTAATCTGGAAGCTTGTGGTAAAGCAGAAACAGGTGTCAGCAGTCAGCGAGGGGCCCCGGGATTTAAACGTCTTCTGCAGCAATCGCAGGCGGGAGATCTGAAGGCTACAAATCTCTGTCATCATTATATTTATAAGCAGTGAAAGTGGTGACAGCTATTCCTGTCTCAATGCTCCATACCCCTTTGGCCACTTATATTAAAGGAGGTGCAACCGAGGCTATGCTTGGCACGGGGTAAGATCAGAGCAGATTAGAGAGGATCCATGACACATAGCTCCAGTGTGCACTGAGATGGTTAATGCAAGTATTAGAGCAATGCCCCGGGAGTACACTATGTTACACAGCTTGTGCTGAGATGCTCACGTTCGAGAAGAGGGGGGGAAGGGGGAGCGTGTGGGCGAGGAATTCCTGGCATCCCATCACCCGCGTGTGCCGCTCTCCAGTGCCCACTGAAATAGAACCGGTGACGACAGGGGCCGAAGCCAGCGACTCTGGGGACATTTATGGATTAGCCTCGGGCCTAATTCAGGACTCTGCTCTGTATTTGGGAGCCGTGTTTGACAGCAGAGACTGGTGCAGCTGGTCATGAGAGGCCACAAGCCAATGCCAAGGTATCGCAATGCTGGGGCGCGCTTTGAAAGAGCTGCCAAGGTCTCTGAGTAGTAAACAGAAGAGGAGGAGGAGGAGGAGGGGGATAAATGAGGGGTCACCTGAGGAATCAGGAGCACAGTGCTGTCTAAATGGTGTTGTCTCATTAAGGGATTCAGCCAGGGCTGTATTTAGGGGCAATGCCCCCCTCAGGAACAGGCATTAGTAGTTCACCCTCCCTGTTATGACGTTCTACCCTTCTAGGAGACAGATCACAGAAGATCCTTAATGGGATCTCTCAGGACATCTCTGTAATCCCGGCACCTCTGCACGCCTGGGACAGATCTCTACCTTGCACTTTCTTGCTGCTGGGATAAGCTGCCCCCCAGCAAGGGGTGCCCCTAGACATGTACCTCAGGTGCATTGGCAAGGTGAGGTCATGCCAACCTACTGGATGCAGCTGCAGAACAGATGCTTTCTATGCGCCCGGTCTGTTCCTGCACTGGAGTAGCCTTATAATGCAATAGCCACCTGTCTGCACATTTAGAGGAGAGAAGCTCTGTGCAGACAGTGGTTTGTTATATGCACACCCAGGCCGATATTGGCATCGATCGAGGGTTACCCCGCCTCTGTCCCGATTCCTGCCCATCTGTACCCTTCTCACCTTCAACACACCCCTCAGATCTCTAGCCGTCGCCACTCGAGTTTCAATGAGATCTGAATTGCCCGTGATTGCGCGTTCTCTAGTTCTGAGCATGTGCAGTAGAAAATCACTAAGGAAAACGTCATGTCAGCCGGTTACACTCAGCTAACGATGTGTATCCTGTCCAGTAAACATCAATAACTGACATCTTCTTCACCACTGGTTATACCACATCCTGATAGAGACTACACAGAGCAACTTGGCACTACAGGGTCACACATAACAGTACCACACAGCCACACATATGACCACAAAACATCATACATCTTCCACCAGTGCTCCAGACAGAATATCAATCCCACTGTCCCACCATCCACCAATGCTCCAGACAGAATATCAATCCCAGCACCCACCAGTGCTCCACACAGAATATCAATCCCAGCATCCACCATTTCTCCAGACAGAATATCAATCCCAGCACCCACCAGATGCATACCCTCCAACTGTACCTATTTGGCCGGTACAGATTACGTACCGTATTACCAGATACCATTTTTTAAAAGTCTGTACCGACTTGTACCGGGAATTTACAGCTTCCCAGACTCGCTGCAGGTTGTTTGAATGTGGAGACGCTGGCAAGCCAATCAGAACTCGCCATGTCATAGCCCCGCCTACAAGAGATCGTCCTAAAGATGATGGGCAGGCTGGGGAGCCAATCAGAGGAAGGAAAAGGGATCAGGAAGTATTAGAGTGCATTGCTGCTGGAGATTAGACTCATGAGAGCCCAGCAGCATGGAAGAAGTGGAGGTGTCAGATGGTGACAGCCGGTGTGAGGGTCAGCCATAGAGGACTGGTAAGTCTGCTCTGCAGTGTTTCTTACTGTGTCTTGGTACTATTTCTGTTATATTGCCCCTTACCTGCATTTGTTCTGTGTACTGGTTCATTTTTCCCTTTGTGTGTTTCTGATGGATTTGTTCTATTATTTCTTTTAAACTAACAGTTCTATTTAAAGTACAATAATTGCTGCTCATTTATGGGGGTTTAACTTAACTATTGCAGGTTGTGACCTAATATAATGTGGAAAAAAGAATAGGAAAAAATCCGCACCATAGGTAGGATTAGACACGCCCCCTCTAGCTGACACACCCCCAAGTGACAAAGACACGCCTCCTCTGGTGGTCAAGTGTACCTTTTTTTTGCCGTGAAATGTTGGATGGTATGCAGATGACTCTACATATAACACGCTCACTTCACATTTGACCTTTTGGTTTCTCTGCGCAGTTATTATCCACTCTAAAAAAGTCAGTTTAGTTTACTAAAATCTTTAAAAAAAGATTATATTGGCGGAAAAAATCCAGCTCTCTGGTCACATTGCCGACAGCGTCAGTTTATTAAAGTGATTTTATTAGGCAAAGAGTGCACCATTTCTCTGGACACAGTGTTTATTATGATTGGGTGGGAGTTGTGGTGTTGAGATTCTAGCAGAGGTTAAATCACGTCATTTAGACAGAGGGAAGACATAAACACACATCATACACTGTCTTTTCATTCTGATAGTGTAAACTGATTTTCCTCCATTGTGCATGATTTGTGCAGGTCATACAAGTGTCAAGAGGGAGATGACAGCGTTAAGGGGGGACCAAGAGAGGTGGCAAAGCATTGATGCTCAATCAAGACCCCTTTGGATTATATTGTTAACCGCGCCCTTCATATCCCCCATGGAGGCAGGAGTTTAAATACGTCCCGAGGGCCTGCACGTTCTTAACAGCTGGATTCCATGCGCATCTTTGTGTTCTGGGCATGCGCAACTGATCGCCATGGATAAATACCCGCAGAACAATAACACTTACTTAAGCAGTTACAGTCCCCGCATAGAAGGAAGGATTTCCAAAATAGGGACATCCAAAAGTTCCTTTTCGGACGTTGCAAGTCCCCGCTGTGAGGGCTCGCATTTCGAATGCCAAAAGCTGTTTTTCGGCTGTCCGTATTTCGATTGCGAGCCCTCTCAAAATATGTTTTTTATGAATGGGTGAGTATGTGATTCGCATACTCACCCATTCACTTTTAGAATAGGGCAGCCACTGAGGACTTATGGTTAGGCTACGGGAGGGATGTAGGGTTAGGCTGTAGGGGGGGACTTAGGGTTAGGCTGCGGGGGGGGGAGACTTAGGGTTTGGATCAGGGAGCGGGTTGGGGAAAAATCACCTTTCAGAGCACTGTGTTCGGTGCTCCTTGGACCGATTCCTATGCCTCATCGAGGCATAAGCAATCGATATCCCAGCCAGTTCGGAACTGAGTGGGAGCGAACTGCCCTTTCGAAATAGGGCCATTCGCTGAGGGGACCCATACTCCTTTTCAGATGTCCCTATTTCGAATACCCCTCCATTTTAGAAAAAAATTTTCAGAATGGCGATCGGAAACGCGCAGCTACCGCAGGACTCGGACCACGGGAAAGGTGAGTAACCTCTCCAGGGCTAGGGGAAGGGAGAGTTAGGGTCAGGCTGCAGGTTTCAAACCGTATCATGCTAGAGTGACATTCTTCTTTGCATACCTTACGTGTTTGATTTGGGTGCTTCTTCCCTGAGGGGGATTATTTTAAGAGAAGAAGGTTATATGATTGTGTATGGAATTCGTTTTAGTAAATGAAGACATAAGAGCCAATGAGTTGATGGAATGTATTTGAAGTATCACAGGAAAACCTGTTTGAGGTTTTAATACAAACTTTTTGCCTGGGTGATCGGTGGTAAAGGGGTCTTAGGATCAGGCTGTGGGGAGGGGAGGGTCAGGCTGTGGGGAAGGGAGGGTTAGGGTCAGGCTGTGGGGAGGATTAGGGTCAGGCTTTGGGAGATGGTGAGTTAGGGTCAGGCTGTGGGGGAGGATTAGGGTCAGGCTTTGGGAGATGGTGAGTTAGGGTCAGGCTGTGGGGAAGGGAGAGTTAGGGTAATGGAAGGGGAGAGTTAGGGTTAAAATTAGGGTAAAGGTTGGGATCGTTAAAAGACTTACCTTTTGCAGCACCATGTTTGGTGCTCCGGGGATCGATTGCTATGTCTCATCGAGGCATAAGCAATCGATAACCCAGCCAGTCCAGTATTGGCAGGGAGCAAACGGCCCTATCAAAATAGGGCCATTCTTTCCAGGGAACCTCACTCATACTTAAGTGGGAATCAGGGCCTAAGTATCTACATGACCAAATATGTTGCGAATGAGTAGAGTTATACACTGTATTATAAACTGTAACACAATGTTATGAATCGTGGGAACACTTTGGTTGTAATATGAACGCACTAAAAATGCATGAAAAAAAAATACTATATAAAAATATAAAAATTAAATTTGTTCTTCCTGTCTGTAGAAATGATGTGACACAGGGACAATACATCGGCAGCCATTTCTGACCCTCTAATAGGATTGAGGTGTCACATCCTAACAGAAGGGTCTTTAATAGGTCCTGAGACTGAGACATGACCTGGAGCTGGTGTAAATGTTGTGATGTAATCAGTTCTTTGTTACGTCTGTGATTGGCTCTGGATCGGGGGTACTTGCTGCTAACCAAAACACAGCATAATAAAGAACCTTAATGAGAGTTTTGCTAGTATATAATGTGGGTGAATTATGTACAAGAAAAAGCATTATGTAAAAGCTACAATCAGACACAACATCTACTGAGCAGTATTTCACAGTGCATGTAACAGATGTAGAGTAACCTAAATTCCGCTGATCACTGTGGGAATATTATAATGTTGTCATGTTTAGACTTGTAGTGTAGCGTTTAATGTTTAATGTATTTTATGAAAAGATCGCTTATAGCGTACGCAAGATATAGATATACAGTAGATAATATGAGATAGATAAAATGTGCAGAGTTATACCCCGTTCAGATTACCACCTAAAAGCTGAGGTTTTCATGAAAACCCCGGCTTTTTTTGGCAATTTAAACGCAAACCCCGGGTCTCTCTAGCCGGGTCTCAGACCCGGCTAAAAAGAAGGGTTTTTGCTGGCTTTTTCAATAGCCGGCTTTTTGCGTTCAGACTGAGCGAAAAAGCCGGCTTTTTTCCCTGCTGCCGGCTTCTAAAAAAATAAATAAAAATAAATAAATAAAAAAAGCCGGTGTTTTCAGCTCAGTCTGAACGCACCACTATGAAATTTTCAAAATTCTGTCCACTGCCTAAAAAGCCAGTTTTTTAGGCAGTGGTAATGTGAATGCGGTATTAGTTTGTTTGACCATGCTAGTTAGGCTGCGAACACCTGTACAATTATGCTGATTGACCTCTGTGAGACAAAGGAAACACCAGGATCCAATGAAGCGCACGGAATCTGAGCTGACCATGAGGATTCACCTATCAGGAGAACAGAAGACCTTCCTTTGATCTTGGTTGTTAAAAGGACAATGCCAGGCTCTGGAGGCCAGAGGCTTTTGTATTGAAGCGTTGAGCTAGTACTGGTCTGCGCCGCTGTTTGGTGGGATTAGCGCTTTTGGATAAATCTTTAACACTTGGAATAAATCTTTTGTGGGTCGGACCGCATCTGCGATTGGATTGAGATTATTTCAGGTATTGGGGATTTCCGCATTCCACACCACCACCCAATACAGACAGCATCCTAGTGACCACCACCCAATACAGAGAGCATCCTAATGACCGCCATACAATACAGAGAGCATCCTAGTGACCACCATATAATACAGAGAGCATCCTAGTGACCACCATACAATACAGACTGCATCCTAGTGACCACCATACAATACAGAGAGCATATTACAGACCACCACACATTCCTAGTCCTTTTTAAACAAAACACCTCCTATTTATCTTTATTATTTAGTAAATGTGGTAAATGTGTTCCGTTTTTTTTTTGTGATATGGATCTATTTAAAAAGCAGTAACCCATAGCAACCAGTAGGCAGTTGCTATAGGCTACAGCATCATTCTTGCACAGTTTGCACCAATTGCACCATATCGCCAGGTGTTAGTATACAGTATCACACATAGCCAGGTTCATAATGTATTCCAGGATTCCCATTGCCTCTGTGATGGAGATTGTACAGGGGGAGCTCCCTCCCTTGTATACTATAGTATTTTGCTTGGCATTGAATAAAAGCTAGTTATATGAATGAGCAGGTGAATGTGCAAAGGATTCTGGGTAACTCACCAGCCACACTGACAAGCACATTTCCCAGAAAATCATATGATCGCTCACCAGGGGGGGGGGGTCTGGCAGGAAGAGCCGCACACTACGCTGTCCTTATGATGCCCTGCACGCACTGGCAGCAGGCTGGCTGGTTGTTTTCCTTACCAGGGCAAAGCCAAATTTAAAGGCAAAGTGCAGCCAAAAATTCAAGACCAGCAAATGGAATATTTTCCAGCAACTACAGACCCTCCAATCCATTAGGTACAAAAGACTCTCCTCCTGAGTTTACAGCTGTTAGTTACTATGGTTATCACCTTTGTTTTTTTTAAATATCAGTTAGTTCACTTAAACCAGGTGAGTGACAGTTGGAAGCTCAGGAGCGGATTAAATTGCACCTAATGGAATGTGTCATATTGGAGGGTCTGCAACTATCCATTTTTATATCTCATGTACAAGCTGATGTACTAACATTACTATACTGCATGAATACTGTGGATCTACGGCATGGCTGCCAACTTTCACAAATGAGTATCAGGGAGATTATGATAGCACCAAAGGGGTGTGTCCTGTGAATAGCTCCACCCAGGGTCTAGTGCTTCCAGGAAAACTGCTTCTCAATAAAAATGGCTGCATCAGTATTTATTGATTGTTAAATTGTCAGTGAATAAATCCTTTCAGTATTATTGTGGAGTCTGTGAACATGATCCGCTGACTTCTCCATCTTTATAGAAGAGGTAAAAGTAGGTGACACTGCAGCTGATTAGCAAGAGATCAAAGTGTATTTTTCATTTTTGTCTCCATTATTGAAGTCATGTTAGATAACGGCGAGTCTTTGATTACAACTTGGCCTTCATGAAAATGGCCGCCTCCATAGACCTCAATACAGGGAAATAGGAGACAATTTCTAAATTCAGTTCTTCATACCGTAATGACTTTTGGAAATGAATCAGTATCAGGGATTAAGTCACATGACCATGGCTTTGCTCCCTGTTTTGTAACGCTGGGATCCACAGTATTGATCAGTAGACATTGGGGTTTGTAAGCACGATTCACGTTATCAGCTGGGTCTCATGTCTCGTATATATCTCCAGACCAGAGGCTAACACAGGTGAACAATGTAAACATGCTTGGGATAAATATATGAATATCCTAAATTGAGGATCAAACAGGGTCAGCATACCCTCCAAAATGACCCATTCCATTAGGTACAGAATACTCTGCTCTTCAAGTTCTAACTGTCAGTTACTATGGTAACCACCTTTGAGACAAATAGTTTTTTAAATATCAATTATTTCATTTAAACCGGGTGAGTGACAGTTGGAAGCTCAGGAGCGGATTCAATTGTACCTAATGGAATGGGTCATATAGGAGGGTCTGTGTCAGAATGGTTTCAAAAAATTTAAAAAAATTAACCATTGAGTAGACTGGATGGGCCACGTGGCTCTTATCTGCCGTCACATCCTATGTTTCTATCTAATTGCACAAAGAGAATAAACTTTCTGACATACATTTCTGTTTTTTTTATTTATAATTTTGTGTAAAATGATATGTAAATAATCATTGCAATGAATTTAACTGATGTTTATGTATGTTAATGTAAATGTCTCAGATTTCTAAGCAACTTCTGTTGCAACAGTGACACTAACAGGTTACGGAGGAAAAAAGAGAAACAGAGTTAAACCACTTGGTACGAAAAGGGGACAAAAGCTTTTTTAGGTATATAAATGAAAGGCGAAAAACTAAAGAGGGCATCGTAAGACTCAAAATGTAGAGTGGGATTCTTGTTGAGGGTGAAAGGGCTATGGCAGATCATCTTAACAAGTATTTCTGTTCAATATTCACAAAGGAAAGAGAGGGGAAGGGTCCACTTTTAAATGGGAAGATTATTAATAAAGTGAGGGAAATTACTACTACTTTCACTGAGGAACAGGTATTAAAGGAAATTTCATTGCTGAAAGTGGACAAATCAATGGGGCCAGATGGGATACATCCGAGGATACAAAAAGAGCTTAGAGGGGTGCTGGCAAAACCATTAACTGAATTATTCAATCAGTCACTAATAACTGGGGTAATTCCAGAGGACTGGAAAATAGCAAATGTCGTCCCTCTGCATAAAAGTGGAAGTAGGGAAGAAGCGTCAAACTATCGACCAGTGAGTCTCACATCGGTAGTAGGGAAATTGATGGAAACACTGTTAAAGAAATAATGATACATATCTTCCCTGGAAGGTTGAGCTCTCTGTCCGAAGAAGCTTTGGCCCAAATGATGAGTGGTCACATGAAATCTCCACGCGATTCGCCAACTCTGAGAAATGTGACTGTTTAATGACTGCAATGAGAATGACAGATCAGCTTTATATTCCTGTAGTGGTATATGGGGGCACCATAGCAGGTGTACCCCCTGAGATTCCTCCGTGGTCCTCGCTTTGCTATGGGCAGTGAACATATACACAGAGGAGACCTCAGTGTGTTCCTTTCAGAGAAGGGTAAGGGCTGCATGAATGGATAATTCATGGCATTGCTGAACCCCCACTGAAACAGGGGTGATTTAGAGGGGGGTGATTGGGGCAGTTGCCTCCATTAGATGTGGCTGCATGACGGAGAGCCACGATTTTGGACACACAGACATGAATGGCATGTCTGAAATGCCGGCTCTTTGTAAAGCAGGAACATCTGGTAAGTTTTGTCTGAAGAGGTGAGTGCTTGAAAGTTTGGAGTGTAGAGGATAGTCTTAACGGACGAGGAAGGTTATTCCAGAGAGCAGGTGCAGCCCGGGAGAAGTCCTGGAAAAGTGTGGATTTGGTTAGTGTAGAGGAGCTGTATCTCCTGTGAAGATCTGAGAGAGGGAGCTGGGATATATATGAGATGAGTGAGGAGATGTATGCCGGTGCAGTCTTATTGATGACTTTGTAGGTTAGAAAAATAATTTTGGATTTGATTCTGTAGTATATCGGCAACCAGTGTAGAAAATGAGTGTGGAGCAGCTCTAGAAGAGCATTTTCCAAGGAAAATCAGTCTAGCTGCTTAGACTGTAGAGGTTATAATGGGGATGTGGGTCCCCGTTACGAACAGCCCTATTTTGATTGGACTGTTCGCTCCCAGACAGTTCCAAACTGGTTGGGATATCGATTGCTTATGCCTCGATGAGTCTTAGCAATCGATCCCCGGAGCACCAAACACGGTGCTCCAGAAGGTAAGTAAGTATTCTATTCCCAACCCACTCCCTAACCCCAACCCTAAACCTAAACCGAAGTCTCCATCCCTGCAGCCTAACCCTAAGTCTCCGGAGAGGGTTAATCACCTCTCCGGTGGTCCAGCACCGGCGCTTACGAAAATGAATGGGTGATTATGCTAATCACACACTCACCCATTCATTAAAAAATAAAAACGGCTGGCATTCAAAATAAAGATAGCCGCAAAGAAACTTTCGTCTGCCCCTAATTCGTATTGACAGCCATCATTGTGGGGACTCGCAACGGGTAAAATGTGGGTGTCCAAAAAGGAGAACATTAACAAAACAAAATATATATATTTTTTAATCATATAAAACCAAATCATTACAAGAAGATGACTCCATTAAATGAAGTATTGAGCTTAGTGCTCCACAATCCCAGCTATTTACATTGGTGCCAAAATTTGGCCAAATTACTGTACATCCCATCTATTTACTTCTCTTAATATCAAATTTCGGGAAGTTCATGAAATGGCAAAACAGCAACAAACAGGTTTTCTTTCGTAAAATGTTGGCGGGTTTATATTTTAGGCAGAAAAACCAAAATACAGAAACAAGAGCGAGCATTATGTAACGCATTCTTTATCTTACACTGATCCCGGCGGTGACAATGCCCGCTTGTGTCCGGCCAGAGAAAATGGAAGCAGACTGTGAAAAAATCTGTGCATTGGAACGCCCACCGGGTGCCCACATGGAGAATGAGCGGCATTCCAGACATTGCCCACGGTCTATGCAGAGAAAAAAACCAACATTTGCCATCCCCTATCAAGGGAGAACACACTTTCATTTGCCCTGTGTTCTAATTCTTATTAATGAATATCATAAAACCATTAAAGGACTATATGGGGGATTGGTTGGATAGTAGGTCTTTTACGCAATCTATGTGCCAGTTAGGTAAGTAGATTGCCATAGTGCAGTCTATAAAGACCACACGGAGTAGTTTAGTTAGCAAGAGGTGGTGTAATGCTGCCTCAGGGAGTGTCTAGGTACCTAAAAAGGGGGGGCGGGATAGGGATCTGTCCGCATCTAACTCACTCGGATCTGTAAATATGGTCCATACCCACTACCAATAAATATATATTATTTTTACTTCCTGTTCACATATTTTGCATTTATTTAAAGATATATTTTTCAAATATTCCTTTTGGTCCCCAAGATATTTTAATAAATATGACCTCTGCCATCTTTTATCACACTTGGTTTAAAAAAAACAAAGAAAAACTGCTACCTCCATCCAACGTTGGCTAGTTACCCCCTGTACTGCCAGAGAGTGTGTACTGTCCAAAGAGCTCCTAACAGACACAGTACACACCTGCAAAGAGCAAAATGTATCTTCCCATGGGTGATCTGGGATATTAGGAGCTCCAAAGGATCAAATCAAAAGATCACAGAGCATTTTACAAGATTTTTGAGCCTCTGTGGACAGTACACACTGGTGAGATATCTGGTGAGATGGTCTGTGGACAGTACACACTGGTGAGATATCTGGTGAAGGGTCTGTGGACAGTACACACTGGTGAAATATCTGGTGAGATGGTCTGTGGACAGTACACACTGGTGAG
>WWET01003885.1:75074-87115 GCA_011038615.1 Limnodynastes dumerilii | reverse complement strand
GCGTTGAGATTTGTGGACATTGGACAAATGTGGGGTCATAGTACAGCAACATCTTTGGACTCCTCCATAGATGGAATTAAGTGGAATTCATAACAAGCCCAAGGCCGGCACAGTCCCAGGTCATCAGTACCTGACCCATCAACCTTCTCAGCACCAATGGTGGTCACAGAGTCAGGTTGAGGGCCATGTAGGCCTGGGGTTAAAAATGATCAAGGGCCCACGCTATACAGTCATTCACTAACATTCAATACTAAAAAAGAAAAAAACACAGCGCTTTACCAGGGAACACTCGAGGTAGGCACTTAAAATTCCCCAAAAGCACAAAAAGCCACAAAAAATATAATGTCCATAGTATCTAGATAACAATTAATAAAAAATTCTTTAATATCACCATTACAGTATGGGCGTGCTAAGCGTATTTTCGCAGCGTATTCTCTGCGAATTTTCGTACGGCCGACGGTCGTACCCAGTGTAGGGTATAGCCGCCGTAAGCAGGGACTTTACTATGGGAGTGCTAGGGGCGTGTAGGTTGATACGACGAGCGTATTTTCGCATTCGCCCGTCGTTGCGAATTTTCGTAGCGCTGGATCAGGCCCTTAGTCTCTCCACTTGTAAACAAAACGCTGCCTGTGTGCACGTGGTCTTGGTAAACACACCAGCTAAAACGTGAGTCACAGATCCTATAGTGACAATGTTTTAAGGCAGATAAATAGCTTCAGGATTTCAGAGCACACCTCCACAAAGGGTACTTTTGTCAGCGTGGCAATAAAATTGCAAGGGGAATTGGTCAACGTATAGTTACCACCACTTCTGTAGAGACAGAGTTGCTCAGTTCACGAGCTGCAGCCGCATCCGGCTGCAAGCTCTAGTTCACCGTTCCTCCTCCTCCCCAGGTGCCGTATCAGCTGCCCACCTGTGGAAGTGCACGTTCTCCGGACTTAGCGTGCAGGCAGGAGTTATCGGTTCCAAGCTCAAAGCAATTATTCATAAAGTGCCTTGGTGCGGATAATAGGAGAAAGGTTGCTCAAGTGCTTCCGATATACAAATCCTCAGTCTCCTCACAAATAGGTAACGCCCTGACGCGTTTCGTCGTATCTACGACTTCATCAGAGGGAGTGGTTACCTGTTCAAATTGTCTTACTTAAATAGTACATGTCTGGTTTTCATTATTGTCTTACTTAAATAGTCCATGTCTGGTTTTCATTGGTTAAAAGTAAATTACATTCAGGATACTGCGGGACATTAATTCATATTAAAACAATATAGCAAGAAGAGGAGAGCTCTATTGCAAACTATTTTCTACAGTCAAAAAAAAATAAAAAAAAATAAATAATAATTATTATAACAAAATATATACATATATATGTAAAGAAAAATAAATTAAAAAATAATAAAAAATAATAAATAAAGACAAGCCACGGGTGAGATTGAACCCAGGAAGGCCAGACTCAAGGTAAATGCCTTACCCTTGAGCTACATTAATTCCATCTGTTGAACAGACATTGGAAGTTATAGTAGTACTTTCACATTCCAAATATATTAGCTGATAAATAAATTCAGAAATAATGGATACAATTCAAAAATAATGAATACCATTATCTGGGAACAAACCCAGGAGGTCGATGTTATAAATAAAGCATACACCATTTTTGGATTTGTTTGGTTCAGATTAATACTGTCAACTCTACAATCAGTAGTAGTATCGGTTTAGAGGACTTATGATCACCCGAAGGGTAGAATATTTGCAATATCATAAACACATGTTTATCTCAATAGCTTCGTTCAAACCGTTTGGGGTCAGGGAGTCAACCATTTGGGGTCAAGGAGTCAAATAAATGGATCCAATAATTTTCCCTCAAACATAGTTTTCTGAACCGATCACCACCCCTATCTATTCACTAACATTCATCCTTATGCAGTCCTGAAGATCTGAAATCTTGGTTGGAATATGTCCAAGGTCTGTTCTGTGTTCATGTTTATACTGTCTTTTTGTCCTCTCTCCCTGGGTAAAGGGGGTACGTGACCAGCAAGCGGTGAATATTGAACAGGGCCCACTACAGGCTGATCCAGGCGGGTGCACAATTCAGCACGAATCACGTGTGCCGTAGGCTCGTTTGCGGCAATCATGTGATCCAAGAGCGCACACAACAGTGTCTTTGAATTGCAAGCGATTATGGCATGCAGTATACAGGCAACACAGCAGATAAATCAATGCAGCTACCTGCACCAGGGCAGGGCAGTACAGCGTAATGCTGATGGGAAATGGACGCCATACCCTCCAACATGACCCATTCCATTAGGCACAAAATACTCTGCTCCTCAGTTTCCAACTGTCAGTTACTATGGTAACCACCTGTGTTGTACCTAATGGAATGGGTCATGTTGGAGAGTCTGGTACACTCACCTCTGGATCGGGGTCTAGGTTGTTACGCCACTTTATTGCTGCATGTCTCTGACTACATCTATGTCTTACGTTATACCTACCGATCGGTCTGTAGCTGGTGGCACCTGGGGGGCTGTGATTTGTCCACTTTGGAAAAATGGATCAGGTCCATAACTGCTAAATGAAATAAAAAGAATCAAGTGACGTGACCATTCTTTATTTGTAAAGCCGCACGCATCCCCTGATTTCCCTGCGCAAAGCATTACCGACATCTCCATACATTAGGCGATAAGTTTAAACGTTCCGCCAATGGTCTTATAGAGTTTCATTGGTCATCATCCTAGACTTAAGCTACTCATACACTAGAGCGATTATCGAAAATCGCATGAAATCCCCGAAAATCTTCACGATTTTTCATCTAAAATCCTCTAGACTCCAAACAATATCGGCGCCATACACTTATTTCAGCCAATAATCATCATAAAATGTGAAAAATCTCATATTTTACATCTCTTTTTATCGGTTACAAAATATTGCTTTCGACTATACAGCTGCCGATAAATGTTTTTTCTTGTACGATTTTTTCATTCAAAATTTGCATAAGGGGCTGTCCCGCGCAGGGGCGGAGCTAAGTTCACTGCGAGAGCTAGTCATAATAAACGAATAATTCATTTTCAATATACATCCATTGTTGTGTATACGATCGCCTGGTGTTTAGGCTACTTCTATAAAGGACAGAACCAAGGAGAGATGGAAAGGGGAAGGTGTCATGTGAGATTCGCATAATTTCGCCCTAGTAAAGTACTACTGCAAGGTTGTCGACCTTTTAAAGCTTACCTCCGGGAGAACCCGGAGGGAAGCCATAGGTTTCTGCAAGGGGCGGGGCTTAATGACACGCTTTATGGAAATCGCATCTTTAAGCCCCACCCCCTGTCACACACTCCTGTAATCCTTAGCGTTACTAGGGATGTGCGGGGCATGAATATCGGGAGTCTCCCGCACATTCCGGGAGAGTCAGCAACCCTGTACTACCGTCACCAGGAATTTATCAGTGAAGAAGTCTCGATTATCGGGGAATGCCCATACACTGTGCGATTTAGCATTTTATCGTCTGCTTTGGCCTGATTTAAATCAAACACGTCAAGAGATCCAATAATTGTTCAAAAGAGGTTCTTGGACGATTATTGGATGATCGGTGGAAAAAATCGTTACCATATACTTGAATGATAATTTGCCCATTAGCGCAATGGGCCCGATGCAATTTGCTGCGATGATGGTAGCAAACGTTCTGTGATAATTATGCGCCCTGCTATGGGGCGCGCATAAAATTCAACAAATAAAAATTCACGGCATTAGCTTTGCACCGCAAATAACGCAGGTGAGAAGCTAATGGAATCGGGCCCAAATAATCGCTCTAGTGGAGGGCCCCCTTTAGACATGTCCTGTAGCTGGTGCAGATGTAATAACTATAATTGTGCTGATTCTGCCATCACTCAGGCCTGGATTCGGCTTATATTTGTGCAAATGGACTGTGTTCCTCCCCTCACCCCTGGAACACCTCTTCCATCGCAGGCCGTCGCAGCTGTCCGTTGCATTCTAGTCTGACTTGCCGCAGTTGCGTCCGATTCCTTTACTGGCGTGCGCAGTGCGAAATACACTAAACTAACGGGCGTACATCTCAGTCTGGATCCGTCCCAGTGTGAGGACAGCTGGGGGGGGGAGGGGATTGGATAACTCCACAGCTGGAGAGTCTCACATTTCACTGGGAGGCCGCTGACAGCGAGCCAGGTTCCCGCGCCTTTACAATTCATTATAGGGATTTCATGACATCCACCATGCTGGCCGGGGACTGGGGACTGCCATGCAATAGCCGTTTAATGCACAGAACACACACATATTATTATTGTTGTACTTGGGCTAAGGCCCCTCCGTCCCTGCTGGTGTATAAAGTTACCGTCAGTCTGCTTCTTATTAGGTCTCTGTCTGCTTTTCCCTTAAATGCAACTTTCCTTAAAAAATTCCAATAGTTGTGAACATATCAGCACAGAGCCGGGTGTGAACAAGTGTCCTGCAAACCACAATGTATAGTTACACTGGAAGTTGTTATACTGTTGACATAACCTTTTACTGGCAGTTTGGTAGAGCGTATGTATCATGTAACACTCTTATTAGTTAAAAATTATCTGACTGAATACAAATCAAACTCACCACTCCTGAAATATCTGGAAGACTCCCATATTCTGGATAATTGCATGCCTTTATCACAATTTATGTTGCAATTAGTAGAATCACAGAGCTCAGAGCCTGTCTGTTTCACCTTCCCCTGAGATCCAAAATATTTACAATTATGGTATGGATTGAGTAAAATAAGAATTTTGGGGGTTAGAAGTCACTAGGATGCTCTCAGTATTGGGTGGTGATCACTAGGATGCTCTCTGTATTGCTCTGTTTTGGGTGGCGGTCACTAAGATGCTCTCTGTATTGGTTGGTAATTACTAGGATGCTCTTTGTATTGGGTGGTGGTCACTAGGATGCTATTGGTATTGGGAGGTGGTCACTAGGATGCTGTCTCTATTGGTTGGTTTTCACTAGGATGCTCTCTGTATTGGTTGGTGGTCACTAGGATGCTGTCTGTATTGGTTGGTGGTCACTAGGATGATGTCTGTATTGGTTGGTGGTCACTAGGATGCTGTCTGTATTGGTTGGTGGTCACTAGGATGATCTCTGTATTGGGTTGTAGTCAGTAGGATGCCGTTGGTATTGGATGTCGACCACTATATTAGGTGGTATCAATAGGATTCTCTCTGTATTGGTTGGTGGTCACTAGGATGCTATTGGTATTGGTTGAGGGCCACTTGAATGCTGTCTGTATTGGTTAGTGGTCACTACGATGTTATTGGTATTGGGTGGTGGTCACTAGGATGCTGTCTATATTGAGTGGTGGTCACTAGGATGTTATTGGTATTGGTTGAGGTCACTAGGATGCTGTCTGTATTGGTTAGTGGTCACTAGGATGCTATTGGTATTGGGAGGTGGTCACTAGGATGTTGTCTGTATTGGTTAGTGGTCACTAGGATGTTGTTGGTATTGGTTAGTGGTCACTAGGATGTTGTTGGTATTGGTTAGTGGTCACTAGGATGCTGTCTGTATTGGTTAGTGGTCACTGGGATGTTATTGGTATTGGGAGGTGGTCACTAGGATGCTGTCTGTATTGGTTAGTGGTCACTAGGATGTTGGTATTGGGTGGTGGTCACTAGGAAGCTGTCTGTATTGGGTGAGTAGTCTCTATTTCTCAGCTTTCTCCACATGTTCTGGTGTAGGCTGATGTGAGTGCTATAATCATGTGACAAAGACTTATCTGTAAAATACTAGAACCTCTGTGTGACTGTACAGACCTCGTATCGTACAAGCCATTTCTGCAGAAGTAATTTTCCAGGAAGTGTGTGTCAGGCCACATAATTACATCAAGATTGGCAGCGACTACAGGTGCTGATGAAAATGACTGGTGTTGGAGAACCCCCCGAGGCAATTTTACACATTTTACATATAAATTGTTTTTTTTTAATGTTTTTTGCTTTTGCAATGCTCCTCGTATTCACTTTCATTTTTTCACAACACGAGAATAGTGGGTAACATGCACCAGGCTCCACCAGGAAGTACACATCAAATAAATAAACAACAATACTTGAGAATATTTAACTGCACGCTACAGCAGCCATTTTACCTTCTAACTGAGGTATCGGAGCGCCCTCTAGAGTCATTATTAAAAACTGCAAAAATATTAATTATGCTGGCACACTTTTTTTTACTGAAAAATGAGCCTCTATGGCCCTGATTCACAGGTAGGGGTTATGCGTAGGGGCTATCGTACGGAATTGGTGATCCCGAACCCTGCATGTGGGAGAGCAGGGCATTCTCCCCTGGGAACTCCCCTATATAGGGATTGTGGATCCAATTATTCTGCAGGAAAAAAAAGAAAGAGTGAGGGCTGAATTAAGCCCAAATGAAATAAAAGCTACCTCTTTCTGAGCATCCATCACCTGCAACTCATCACATTTGTTGTTTGGTGGGAGGAGTCTGGATCCTGTGTCACATGGTTTATTTAAAGGCTTATTGCAGGGAGGAGAACCCTCTTTCTTCTTTGAATTTGCCCATCCTCCCATCCTGTTATCTTAGGCCCGTATTCATATCTGAGTAAGTTAGGTATGGACAGATCCGCACGTAAACCACTCGTCCTGCATGCATAGTAGGTCATATCGTAAATCTACGCACCTAAAAAGCCGGAGCTTATTAGGTGTGAATGCTGTCCTTAGTGTTTATTGCTGTCAGTTCAGTATTTAGTAAAACGTTGGGCGGTCAGCATTAGCAAGCTGGCAATGTGATTTGCAGTGTTGAGGCAGCGCTCGGTGCATGGCTGTGTTCTGGAGGGCCATGTCAGCGGTCGCTGAGTCTTGTCTGGTTCGGGCAGTCTGAGCCGCTTTCCGGTCATTGCTTTCAGCTAAAGCACTGAGGCGGAAGTGGAAGCTGGAGCTGGACGTTGCTATTTTGTTTTGTGTCGCCCCCATTAAAATTTAAGTTCTAAATTTACAATTAGACAATTAAAAAATGTAAACCCCCCCTTATAAGTTTATAATAAATATTCCAAAATCTAGTTATCCCCTTTGAAACGTGGTCATTGTGTTTCTATTGTGTCGTGTGTTATTAGGGGAAGGGTTGCAGTGTTCTGTCAGTTAATCAAACATGGTTGGTTTATTACCCTTTTATTATGACAGGCAGGGCCAGATTGAGGGTCATGGTGGCCTGGGGCTGAAATTTATCAAGGGCCCACGTTATATAGTATACTTTGGAGGAGGATGTCAGTTCCGGACATTCATCCTTATGATCTGCAGTGTGGGAGGGCCTATTTTCAGATGGAGGCCTGGAGCTGTAGTCCCATTAGCCCCATTGTTAATCTGGCCCTGATGACAGGGTAATAACAGACAGACCAGGAGGTAAAAGGACCCTGCTTACAATCTATGTAAGTGTTAAGAAACAAAAGATCATATTTTGAAGAATAAAAATAAATATAAACTTATAATTTAAAAAAATAACGGCTAAATAATAAATATATGTTAAAAAAGAAATAAAATTAAATTTTTACAAAGCCAAAGCCGATTATATTTTAGGACAAAAAAAATGTGAAGTTTATTCTTGATTGCCATTATTTTTAGGAGCAGTAATAACGCTACAGTATTTTATTATCATCATATAGAATAGGAAGTTCTGTGGAGGATTCATTTCTCTGCTCTGAAGGAACATTCCCTATGTCTGCGGCCTCTATGTCTTAGTACATACACTTATAAAGTGGTTTGACCTGATGTCGGCCATTGCTCAGATTGGGCCACGGGAAGATTCCTGTCAGTGAAATTATTGGGCCGCAAGCCCACAAATCAAGTGCTCCAGTGAAGGAGAGATGACCATCATTCGACAAGTCTTTCACAACACGGTGTCAGCAGGTAGGTAGGGGGAGGTGGCATTTGGGGGATGGGGTAAGAGCATGTTTTTGAACATGGGCCTACCACCTGCTTGTTTCACCACTGGGCCCGGTCCAGACTTCTGTGATAAATGAGATTGGATCCTCAAGCAACATGTATACTTTTAATAGACTTTATCAAAGCTTATTAAGTCCCCGGACACTGACAACACAGTACCTTAGACAGAGCTCAAGATTCCAAACATTTGGCCGGTGACTGTCCCCCGTGGTTTGCAGTGGTTAAGTGTCAACATCAAGAGCCGTTGGTCAGCTTTATTTTTATATTGGGGTAAGCCAGGGTTGACGACTTTTCAAATCTTCCATCTGGCTGGTACAGGGGCGTAACATAATGATGCAGTTTATGCAAATTGTGCCATTAAGCCACGCCTCCTTTTCAGCACTACCTTAATTTATAGTGCTCAAGGGGTTGGGTGGGGCTTGATGATAAAAAAAAATCACATCATCAAGTCCCGCCCATCGCTAGTAACACTAGGGATTACTATTATGAGAGGCCTCTCTGTCTCTCATACAGGAGATTATCTGTGTCTCCTGGGATAAATTTCATGAGTCTCCCGGATATTCCAGCAGAGTCGGCAACCCTGGGGTAAACAGAGCAGGAGGAAGAAGAACATGAAGAACAGCTAACAATAATGGCAAACACTCCAACATGACCCATTCCATTAGGTACACGATACTCCGCTTCTGGGCTTCCAACTGTCACTCATCTGAATTGAATGAATTACCTGATGTTTGAAAAACATTTTTCCCTTCAATAAAGGTGGTTACCATAGTAACAGACAGTTGAACGCTCAGGAGCAGAGTATTGTGTACCTAATGGAAGGGATCATGTTGGAGGGTCAGTAATGGAAGTCTAGTTGGAGATTTGAGAATTTTGGACATTTATGTCAGAATTATGTTAGACCCTTCACAATCCACCTGACCTGTCTTCCAACATGTTGTTTATATGAAGTACCATCTACAAATAAAAAGCTCCTATAATTTTATTTTATCCTCTACAATCTGTGTCCTGTCCTCTTCATCCAATGTTTATTAAGGTTCCGTGATACCCTGAGAAATCATTGCTGATTATTAATTGGAAACCAATCCTTTTGGAAGATGCTTGCAGAATCCTATAATGTCCAAGGACTTAGATGCCAAGGACCATGTTCACACCTAAAATCTTCTGCATGTGCAGTAGGACATTTACACAATCTATGTGCCAGTTAGGTGTGTAGATATCCTCTGTGCAGTCTTTAAAGACCACACGCAGTAGTTTAAGTAGAAAGAGGCAGCGTAATGCCTCCTCGGGGGAGTGATTAGGTAGAAGTGGGAGGGGGAGGGATTTAGATTAGCCAGAGGGCAGAGGGAGGCATTGTCCGTGTGGAGTTTCCTTTGGTTAGATAAGGTAGCCCTATGGCACTCATAAGAGTGGACGTAATTCAATAAACAATAGCTACTGCACATGCGTAGTAGCTATTGTACGTAATCTGCGTATCGCTTCGAAACGTTTTTTTTTATTTTGTTTCAATTTTGCCTCCTGTTTATAATTGGGCACTGTCTGCTTTGCGCTCTAGAGATCACAAATCAATTTAATTTCATTTTAAACATGGGGGCGGGGGTAATAAATGGGGGAGAGACACTCTCCGGTATGATGTGACTGGTCCTCGTGCTCAGACTTTTGGTCATTCTTGTTAGAGAAACATGCATTTGCTTTTCTTTCAATTCTGCTTCTGAGGAGGGCGTCCTACTTGTTGGAAAAGCAATAAATTGAAAGTTGTAACCGGTTCCCAAGACATGCGGAACCTGGTTACATGTGGGACCGCACAGTGCAATACACCGGAAACAATTGGTGGTGAAAATCACCAAACCCTCTTAATGTGGTGATTACTTGTAGAATAGAGGTTTAGATGTGAAATGATTCAAATACTAACATGATACATATCTCTGAATAAATAATATAATCTAACATCTCACAAAGATTAACCACATATATATAGATATGAGGGGTGCTGCCACATAGGTCCTAATACATAGATATATAAAGAAAGAACAAAGTTGGACCAATTCAAGGCGCACTAATGACACAAAATATCTAGTTGATATAATGTTGTGGCTAACTTAAATAAATTGCCAGTGATGAATGTAGGGGGTATAAGAAAAGAGAAAAATAAAATATAACTTTTAATGAATTTAATATAAAAAGGGTGAAATATATACCCAGAGGATAAAATTCACTGCTCGTTCTGGGTTATTACCACAGTATATAATTCAGGGCCTTAGTAGAACAATATGAATGATAGCTCCCAATATGGTCAAAATGAGTAGGTAAGGGTGCTGGGATGACAAAATAACAGATGACTTGCAATATAGCATAAGAAATCAATGAGCACCATATACCATAAGTATTACTAAGCCAGACACTCAGAGGGAATATAGATAGTGATAGAATAACGTCTTAGAGGGAAAGTTATTAAATGTGTCAACGCTGTAATATTATAACACAAATGTAACAGGTTGAAAAATAACACAACATATACCATAAATATTGCTAAACCAAACACTCAGGGGGAATATAAATATTGATAGGATAACGATCTAGAAGAAAAGTTATTGAATGTGTCAACACTGTAATATTGTATCTCAAATGTAACAGGTTGAAAAATAACATAACTTGGTACATTCCCCGCAATGTAAGTAGAAATAGCAATATAACACTTTCATATACCAGCATTGAGACAGTACTGTTGCCAAATCAAAAATGTAACAATGGTGCAGTATTGGAGTAAATGTTGCAAATGGGGCCAGGTCGGAGCAGAGCAAAAAAGGAGAAAATATATAATAAAGACATATAAATTTCAAAAAATAGATATCCTCCAGGTTCTAAACTCCCTGGTCTACAAAAACAACAATATGCTGTCCCTAAGAGAGTGCCTAGCCGCCTCACGGCGGGACTTCACTCCGTGACAAACGGAGTATAAATAACCCTATTCTACAACTAAGTGCCCCATGATAAACTAATTACTGGGAACCTGGATGGATATTAAGAAAAATATGTCTGAGCAGTGAAAACAATTGATTAAAAACAAACAATAGGGAAGCACGAGGTGCACCTCGGCAACCCCTTACCGCCAACGCGCGTTTCACCGTTAGGCTTTGTCAAGGCTGGTGGGCGTCATGTCCCAGCACTATCTTATAAGTCCAGACATATACCAATGAGATATTAAAGCTGCGGTCACATGGAAACCGAGGCATGACGTCCACGAACCTCCTACATTATGTGTAAGCAAACATACGTCATGGATTGACGTTTCCATGGCAACAATGGTAAATACAAATGAATTCAGGTGCTAGATAAACAGATGCAAGGATATAGAACACCTTGTAAAATGTCCGCTGATGGTAAATAATAGCAAGAAGCACCATTAATATGGATATAAGTAGCAAACTAGGGCGGACATTGTATGTAAACAAACAAATGTCATAGATTGACATCTCAATAGCCACAGTGGTAAACAAAAGTGAATTTACATATTTAAGTAGATAATTGCAACTTCTAGTGAACTGTCCCCTAATTATAAGTAGCAGTGTTAAGCATCAATGGATGTAATATCAGTTGCAGGCTGAAAAGAACCTGTTAGCTTGTGTGCCAAAAAACAGGGGCACAACAGTGTCCTTTAAAGTACCAGGTGTCGAATTATTATAATGCAAACAACAGTAAAGGTGAAAAACCACCTATATTAAAATAATAATCAATGGGACTGGTAATATAACTAATAGTGTTCAAAAAGAGCCTGAATAGCCTTGTCAGTCTAAAACGCTGTCTTTGTGTATATTCCACTAAGGATAATGTGTTAAATTGTATAAACACAAACATCATGAATTGATGTCTTCCTTATAGTGGCAAAGGAAAAACAATTCCTGCAGATGGTAGACAAACATACTAATTAGGTAATATGACAACTTATAGAGGTATCCACTAATTATTATTGACAAACATCAGGTAGAAAATAGGTACAATAGATAGAAATGTAGGCACAATAAAGTTCAACATCCTATACAAGAAAAAAAAAAAACGTAAATAATGAGGGTTAGGGATGTGTTGCAAATAAGAAAATTGCTAGTGAAAAATGATAAATAGTGAAAACC
>WWET01003885.1:41969-52912 GCA_011038615.1 Limnodynastes dumerilii | reverse complement strand
TAATGTTGTAGTGTCACAGCACATTAGTCAAACACACACATTTTTTTTATATTTCTGCAAAGAACAAAGTAGTCTCCAATATTCCACAAACTAGTTATTGACTGGGGACTCTGCTTCCCAAATAGGAAATAAAGGGAGCAGGAGAACTACAGCCTCAGTGATGGAGAATCAATCATTCCTCTGTCAATGAAGCTGTGGTAAAAGATGGAAAGGGGAAAGAATAAAATGATGAAGCTATTTCCTTGTACCATAATGGACTGGATTTTTCGCTAGTTTGTGAGTGCTTGGATTGAATTGCTTCTGACACAGTGACTTTTAGCAAATGATCATGCCTTGGTATTAAAATGTCTACCATAGGCATGCCCTCTCCAAACTTAAGGTAGGTCTGGCAGGCAGTAGATCAGGGGCGTGAAGAGAGTGGTTAGTGGTGCGATCGCATGGATGCGTAAATATTGTGGCCCTGCAATTGTGGGTTACGCCATGATTATGTTGCATTCAAATCAGATCATAGGACCTAATTCACACTTAAGAATCTTCTTAAAATAAGAACTTAAAGTCACTCCTGGACTAAACCATGTTGATTGCAAGGGAGTCACATTTCATCTGTTGCAAACAGCACTAGTGTTGAGAGGTGATATTTCCCAGCCCAAGTCTAAATAACAGTGTAATAGTAAAGCTGGTCAGTATCTGTGTGCAGTAAGCAATTCAAAGATGTATTCCTGCATGCAAAGAATACAATTACCCTGACTCCCCCTGAACCCAACATGGTTTTGCCCAGGTGTAACTTTAAGTTCTTATTTTAAGAAGATTCTTAAGTGTGAATCAGGTCCTTAATTTCAAGCTCCTTCTTAAGTCTGGCTCCAGACCCATAATAGTAAAATAAAATAAAAAATGGGCCAAGTGGCTGTTATCTGCTGTCACATTCTATGTTATGTTTCTATGATTTTGCCCTGTTTTAAGAATTTTGCATATTTTTGAGTGCTGTGAGACAGATCTATGATTTTGCCCTGTTTTAAGAATTTTGCATATTTTTGAGTGCTGTGAGACAGATTCACACTGAAATATGGCAATGTGCAGTAATCAACCTGTAACAAGAAAGGCTTAGCCATTCATGGTAAAGTAAGATGATACAGATTAAGGTCCGGATTCACGGTCACGTAGTTTCCGTCTTACGTATGCAGTTTTAAGAATTGAGCTACTACACATGTGTAGTCGCTTATTTGCGCTATCTACGTGCCATTTCTGTACGTAGATTGCGTGAGCGCGGTCTTTAGACAGAAATGGTACGTAGATAGCGTAAATAAGCTACTAATAAGCTAAAACTGTGAATCCGGACCTCAACCTGTTCAGGCTATGGAGACATTCAGTAGGTGCCCTGTCTTTACCTCCTCCCTGCTGTCTCTCCTGGGCGATGAGCACGTGCACTAGGTTGGCAGCACTGTGCAGCAGGTGTGGGCGGCACATCTGGAGCAGGAGCTGGGCATAAGTGCCTTTGGTCCAGTAAGATGCGCCTCGGAGCCAGTCCCACGTCTCGGCCATAAACCTCCGCAGCAGGTGCCTGTTCAGTGCCCGGTCCGAGCTGGCGATGCTGAGGTCCGCTGCCAGGCTGGGGTTGATCCTGGACCTGCTGTAGGTGAAGTCCTTGCCCAGCGCTGGCTGCAGCACCCTCTCTATATGCGCCAGGAGCTCCGGGCACCTCAGCCGCCTGATCACCCCCAGCAGGAACTTCCTTTGGGAGGTCTCTCCGGCTCTCAGGAACCATTCTTTGGTGGTAGAGACCTTGGTGGTCAATATGCAGGCCTGGCACAGCTGGCAGTGGGGCACCTGGGAAGACTGGTCCTCACAGCGCAGATCTGGGGCACACTGCAGCCTGAACTCTGCCCCCTCCATTGGTGCAACAGCTGATATGCAGGAAAGTCCCTGGGCAGAAACTGCCCTCAGTGCCAGTCAGCCAGAGTGCTCTTTGCCATAGGGTGCCAGCTATAGAGTCCCTGTCACACAGTCCCTGCCATAGAATCTCTGCCCTCTGCCCCAGCTGCCTCTCAGTGCCATATAGTCTGTGTCTGAGTGGCTGATGTTTGCAAAACTTTCTCCCCTTTGTTGTCATCTCCAAGGAAGCTGCGAGACTACCGTATTTATTCTACAACAGGCAGCCTTCTGCACCACTACCGTAAGTATTCTAATAGATGGGTGGTGTGTATTTTATATATATATACATATATTTAATTGTTTTATTTTGTTAAAGGTCAAGGCTTTGCATAGTATTACAAACAGCACCAAGATCAGTGCTTATGGTCAGTGCTTCGTAAATGCCTTATACGAGCACTGACAATATACTTAATCCTACCCACAATCCACAATCATATACATGGCAATAAGGCGCAATTTAATTAAATGCAAAGGTCATGTTATTTTGATCGGGAAGGTAAGTGCGCTTAAATCCGGCTATTACAGTAGCCGGAATACGCAGATATTAACGAGGTGCGTATTAAAATCCTGGAAAAAATTTGTGCACTTAGCATTGCAAGCAAAATACAGCGGCCTTCACGTTTAATAGAATCAGGCCCTTAGGGTCTAATTCAATAAAAAAATACGTGCCGCAATAGACGGGAAAAAATTCACGCTGCGCATTTTCCTGTCTATTACGGTAGCTGATTTTTATGTGCACCTCTATGAGGCGCGCACAAAAATCTTTGCCGAAAAAGATGCGGCATTAGCTTTGCACCCGAGTTATCAGCGGGTGCGATGCTAATTGAATGAGGCCCTTATTTAATGTGTTATCTGTCCATAGCATAAAGCAATCTTTATGGCTTACATGCAAACCTTTGCAAATGAATATCAGGGGACGTGACTTGATTTTTGCCCCGCATCGGACAGCATCGACCATCGGGCGCAGTAGCTATACAGAGCTACACAGCTTTCTTTATTAATGCAGGATCAGGCCGTATATGTCTCTGATTACATAGAAATACATTTTATAATACATTTTCCATGCTGTGTTTTTTCCCCAATGTCAGATCGCTTGAGGGGCCAGATTTCCTAAGCTGCGAGAAAGGAAAAGTGGAGATGTTGCTCATAGCAACCAATCAGATTCTAGCTGACATTCTTTGGGCATGACTGGTAAAGTGAGAGCTAGAATCTGATTAGTTGTTATGGGCGGGTGTGGGGCTCCAGTCAGAACGGCTGATTTTCGAAACAGCCGTTTTTCCTCCCAGCCAGTTGTGAACTGGATGCGAGTACGATTGCATATGCCTTGAGGAGACATAGCAATCGATCCACGGAGCACCGAAAGCTCCGTGCTCCGATATGGTGAGTAAAAATAGTCCTCCACTCCTTTCCCTAATTCTAACCCTAACCCTCCCCTCTCACTACCCTAACCCTCCTTTCCTGGCAGCCTGACCCTAACCCTCCTTACCCCACACAGATAGTTTACTCACCTGTCCCTTGGTCCGGCGATAGCAGCGGTGGAGGTGCGGCGGAGGGATATCGGAAATTGCGAAAGTGAACGGGTGAAGTATGCGGAGCGGCACACTCACCCATTCTTTAAAAAAAAAGTATAAAATAGTAAGCATTCGAAAAAGGGACATCTGAATAGGAACTTTCGGATGTCTCTTTTTCACAATTCACATTTTCTGACCGGAGATTGCAACTGGTTATGGGAAACATCTCCGCTTTTCCTTTCCCACAGCTTAGTAAATCTGGCCCCAGAACTGAACTTAAAGCGATTTGACATCTGGGAAAAAACATATTTTAAGGATAAATTGACCTTGTTTTTTTTTTTAACGATAACTTTTAGATTTTTTAGATACGCACGTAAGAAAGTATTATACGCACGGAAACGCACACGTAAAGATAAAGGGCGGGGGCCGAGGCACTCGTGCGTGTGAGGGGAGTGTCACGGGTGTGGCCTTGCATCGTTCGTGCATATAATTGCGAACCTTTCGCTGACGGATCTCTGAATACGGCCCTTGGACAGTACTCACTGGTGAGATGTGCGGTGAGACGGTCTGATTGTGAGATTGGAAAGCTCCAGTGCGTATCCAGATTCTCCACTGTGTATGAGCCTTCAGACAAACAACTGTTAATAATACATTTCGGCTGTTACTAAAAAAAATGTGTATTACAGGACTGGATCCAGACACATGCACCAACGCTTGAGATGTCGAAGATTAAGCTCTTCCATGTTTTAGAATGGAGTGACTGGAGGAGACCGTGTCAAAAGAAAATAGTCAGTAAAGCGATTGTTCAAAAGTTGGTATATCAGGCCCTGATTCAGAGGCTGAAAATAAGAACTTAAAGTTACACCTGGGTAAAACCATGTTGATTTCAGGGGGAGTCAAGTTAATGTTATTCTATGCATGCAGGGAGAATGCTTTGCTGTTACTTATTGCACACAGATACCTGATCAGCTTCACTTTTAAACTGCTAATTAGACTTGAGCTGGGAAACATCACCTTTTAACTATAATACTGTTGCAACAAATAAAATTTGACTCCCCCTGAAATCAACATGGTTTAGCCCAGGTGTAACTTTAAGTTCTTATTTTCAATCTCTGAATCAGGGCCTCAGGGTGTATCTATTCTGTCTCAGCCTCACTAAGCACCCGAATTCATACTTTAAAACCACAGGATAAGATTTTTGTTAGGGGACACTGAACATGTAATTAATTGATTGATTTATGGATTTCACACCTATTTGGGGATCAGGTCCCGGGGTCCACTTGCTGCGGATATCCCTGTTCTTAGAATATTTGTATTTATATCTATTTTTTTCCTCATCCGTTGTTGAGACATGGGGCTCGATTTACTATCATTTGAGCATTGAGCGCTAATGATAGCAACTCGACTCGCTCTGCCTAGCAGGACCGCGGGGAGTATTTATTAATACTTACCCCTCCGGCCAGGTCCCACGACGGTCAGCGAGTCTTTCACTGACATCATTGGGCTCTGGAGTCCCGGCACATGCGCAGTAGCTGCCTTTTGGGACTTTGAAAATTTCAAATCTCAAAAGGCAAAATCACTGCGCATGCGCCGGAATCAGAGCCAGACGCACGTCCGGTCAGGTAAGTTTAAAACTTCAGTTTTGTATTTTTTTTTTCATTAATTGTTTATTAGAAAATTTTATTAAAATTAGTTCATATTTTTTTTCAATTTTTTTATTTAACTTAGATTTTAATGTTTTTTTTTTTTACTGAACTGTATTCCAGCGGTCTCCCGACATGTACCCCCCTCTTCCTCCCTCTAACAGCTATTAGGGGGAGGAAAAGTTTTTTCATACATTATGATGTCACCATAAAAAAAAGCATTGCATTTAAAAGCATTTTTGCAATTGCATATTATAACAATAAATGTCAAACATACCTGCTGATGATTTTCTTTCTCCTGGAGGCAAAGTTGTGTCCACAGTCAGTCCACACAGAAATCCTGGATCAGTGTAATGATGTCATGTTCTTGCATTTCTGAGGCTGCAGCTCTTAGGGCTCTATTTACTATCATTAGAGCATTGAGCGCTAATGATAGCAACTAGACTCGCTCTGCCTAGCAGGACCGCGGGGAGTATTTATTAATTCTTACCCCTCCGGCCAGGTCCCACGACAGTCAGCGAGTCTTTCACTGACATCATTGGGCTCTGGAGTCCCGGCACATGCGCAGTAGATGCCTTTTGGGACTTTGAAAATGTAAAATCTCAAAAGGCAAAATCACTGCGCATGCGCCGGAATCAGAGCCAGACGCACGTCCGGTCAGGTAAGTTTAAAAGCTTCAGTTTTGTATTTTTTTTTCATTGATTGTTTATTAGATAATTTTATTAAAATTAGTTCATATTTTTTTTCAATTTTTTTATTTAACTTAGATTTTAATGGTTTTTTTTTTTTTTACTGAACTGTATTCCAGCGGTCTCCCGACATGTACCCCCCTCTTCCTTCCTCTAACAGCTATTAGGGGGAGGAAAAGTGGTTTACATGGCGATGATAGCTTTGTAAATATGGACAGCTTCTATTTCATATGATAAAGCCCATTTTCACATGAACACAGGCTTTAATCATATGAAATTGATCTTTGTAAACAGAGCCCATAGTGCAAAAGAATGTTAGGGTCCAGACTTGTGGTACAGAGTTTATATCCCCAAGTATATAATTATTGTGTTTATAATATTTTTCTTATAATGAATGGTTCACATTTGTACACATTGACGTGTAATGATAATTACTCCAATAAAAAAAAAAAAGTTTATAAAAAACAAAAAAATTGCCAGGAGTCCCGGACAATCCCAGAATCCTCGGCGGTTGATTATTAACCATTTACAAAAATTGGGCCTGATCCAGAACAACGCTTCGGAGCCAATTTATGCAAGACGGACACGTAAAATCGCTGTTTTGTACGTACTGCGCATGCGCACCATAGAAAATATGCATTAACGTAGCGTAATTGTGAACGTATGGGCCATTCACGTATGTGTTACGTAAATACTTACGTGTGGGCATGCCAATTTTACGTTACTCCAAAATACGTCTGAAATACGTTATGTAGGCGGGGGGTGGTATTTAAAGTGCACAGTATGGGCGTGCTTAGCTGCGTAAATTCGTTCAGCCCATACGTACGTGTGCGGATCACTGCGGTTACGTTGGAAAAAGTTAAGGTAGGGTTTGGAAAGCGGATCTTGACAAAATACGTACGTGCAAGGGGTGTGCCGAGGGGAGTGTATAGAAGGTACACACACGAAAATACGCTACGCAAATAAACGTACGGCAAACGTAGTTCTGGATCTACCCCATTATTACTAAGCAAGATTCTAAATGAAGTTCACACAGACGGAGAAAACGTTTGGAAATAATCTTTATTTTCTTGACATAAATTTAGCATTTGTACTTAAAACACGTCTATAGATACATATTTACATCGGATGCCCGCCAACCAAAATCATTGAAAGTGTGTTTTTCTTAGCTCAGAAATGTAATTATTTATTAGAAAAGCTAAACTACTCCGTACGCTCTGGAAAAAGCCTTATAGTAACTCTGCCATCACGTCCAGCCTCCAGGTAATGAGATCTGCGATTTGGAAGATGCTCTCAGCATAAAGAGAACACATCTCATCCCATCCCGCCTCTGGTAACAAGAGAATCCACTTAGTGCATGTCTGTAGTGTGAAGATTTAGGATTCAGCCTGGGCTTCCCGCGTAAAGGCCTAAAAAAAAACAAAAGCAAAAGATTAGTAACACAAAATGATAAAACCAAACTTATTTTTCACTGGAATAAAATAATATCTCTCATGACAGGCCAGAAAATAAATAGATCAGAATAGTAAATGATGTCATGTAGACACTGAAGCATCTAGAACGACGCGAGGGGCGGATAATTCGCGGGGTGTCCGGGGAGGTCACTATCCCATCAATGGCCACTGTACTTCCTGGGAGAGAAGCTAAGATCACATCATCGTGTACCAGGCGTGAAGCGAAGGAGGAAAGCAGGGAAGACGTCATTAGATAAATGGATCGAGGGCGTCTGGAGAGGGGGAGCTAGCGTTCCGATCTGAAGACGATTCCGGGGGCTTACGTAGGAGGGTTTAAAATTATATTGTACAGTTAGGGGGCGGGGATACGGCCGGTCACAAACACCTCACCTCACCATTCCGTCACCATATTAAATAGGAGGGCACTGGAAGCTTTCAGGTATGGTGAAGCTTTCAATACTCGCAATCGGATCCCCATCGCGATCAAGGACTAAATCCAGTTCAATGAGACGGGTTTACAGGATAACATGAAGAACATGATGAGACTTAACGGACAATTTAAAAAAGAATCTGCTTCCGAGACATGTCAGTATAGCGGTAATAACGTATTGCTTGGCAGTGCCATTCTCTCATGCCCCCTCCCCTCCATATACCACTAGCTAAGGGCCTCACCACCACACTCACCTGTCTGAGGAACTGGCTGCCCAGGTATCCCTTGGCAATGCTGGTCAGGTTTTTCCGCGACCCCACTTTACATTTGACGTAGCCATAAAGGTTTGCCCCTTGGAGAGTGACGCCCATTATAACCACAGCCTGAAAGAAGAGGACATATACCGAAAAGAAATATATTCATTATTTAAAAAGACTGTTTCATGCAGCGCTGCTCAACAGAAGGAGAGTGGACCCCGGACACCGCAGCTGTGAGGGTTTCCAAAGCAAAGGCGTAAGAGCTCAGGGAAGATACACAACACTCGCAGGAGTCTGCACACATCACGGTGACAAGCTCATCACTATTATTATTATCGCGCCACAAATTCTCTGCAGTGCTTTACATAGAATATTATACATTCACATCAGTCCCTAACATACAGATACACACACACTCAGACTAGGTTTAATTCAGTTCACAGCCAAATAACCTACCAGTATGTTTTTGGAGTGTGGGAGGAAACAGGAGCACCCGGAGGAAACCCACACAGATACAGGGAGAACATACACACTCCACACAGATAAGACCTAGTCCAGGAATCAAGCCCATGACCTCAGCGCTCTGAGACACCAGTGATACTCACTGAGCCAGAGCTTATTACTTCCTGGGATATGAATTATTTTGGGATATTTGGTTCTACTTTGAGCGTCCTTTCAAATGAGTTCACATCTTATTAGATTGTGTGCAAGGTAAAAAAAGAATTGTATTCCTCAGACCAGGGCAGGATATAAATCTATGGATATTGGATTCATCCACAATATTAGTTAATTGGGTGCAATCTAGGGCCCGTATTCTTTCACATCGCATCTACGCAACAAAAAGATACGTAATTACGTTAAAAAAAATTACTGCACATGAGCAGTATCCAATTTCGGTAAACACCGGATGCATATGCAATATGTCCGATGCTCTGAATACAGGCCTAGGTTCAAAACACAACCAAGAGAGCACAGAACATAGTAGAGGTACATGGTATTTACCATCACAAACTACAATAGCACATTAGCATGAGTGCCATACAAAAACCTCAACGATAAAGACAGATTGAGTAGTGCAATAATGGTTAGTTTTTTGGGGGTTTTTTCTTCAATTATGGTACTAAACAATCTGCCTTTTATGTTTTTTAATATTTAGCAGTTTTTATTCAATTTAAATAAAGCTAAACGCATGAACTATATTTTAATTTGGGAAGGAGGGTCAAAGTATGCGCCTCTACTTGGTCATCTTTGTTGTGTTTAGTTTAAAGTACTAAGTAGCCCAACTAAAGCATTCAACTTAGAGAACATGAACTAGCCACAAGTTTAATTATCCACACAAGTCTTGGTTCCCGCACTCCAGGAAAACCATTTCAGACATAGAACCGTGTCACATAAAACTGTTTATTTCAATGCCTTATTGTAGTTGTTTCATGTAACTTTACACCTAGGGTAGTCTGTGACTTACCAGCCATTTCACTTTCAGCGAAAACAAAGCACTGAAGGCAAAGATCACCCAAATAATGGGGCAAGTGATGAGACCCAGCCAGAAGATTCGTGACTCCGCCTCCGAGGAGCTTTTCTTTCCAGAGTCTGTCTTGAAAAGTAAAAAAGGACAATGAATTAGTTACAGTCCTATAGTCCTAGACACAGTGTCCACAGCTGAAAAGCTCTCCTACCTTTCTGGACTCATACACCCAGTGACTCTTCCCGTCGTCGTCCACCTGGTTCCACCATCGCAGTCCCACCATTAACCTCCCAGTGATGTTCTGAAGACACAAGAGAACAGCCTGACTGTAGTATATTTATAAACACATCACAATCACAGTGATACAAGGAAATAGAGAAATACATAAACAAAGAAAGTGGTGGCCCGTCCAGTCATACAATTTTTTTCAACCATACCTTCAACCCAATTTGACCCTCAACTTATTGTAAGATTTAGGCCATCATTATATTTATCCCCTGTATGTTTATACTGTTCTATTGTTTTACTCTACCATCCGGTATTCATCTCTTCATTTAAAAAATTCCACCCCCCTGCAACTGGTTATACCCCTTGATATTTGTGAAAGCTGCTACCATATCCCCCGTCTCTTCTCTGCTCCAAGCTACACATGTTACTTCCTCTAGTCTCTCTATATGGTGTGTGACACAGACCATGCTCCATTTTAGTTGCTCTTCTTTGCACAGTCTCTAATGTATTTATGTATTTCTGGAGATATGGCCTCCAGAACTGAACACAGTATTCTAGGTGAGGTTGTACCAAGGGGCATCACTACTTCCCTCTCTCTAATACTAATTCCTCTCCCAATACAACAAAGCATCTGCCTTGCCTTTCTCATGCCTCTGTTACATAACTTGTCTACCTTTATATCAAGACATAGTGACTCCTAGATCCCTTTCCTCCTCAGTAGCTTCTAATGTAGTGCTGTTAATGCTATATTGAGCAGCAAGTGCATGATTTAGCTTTTTCCTTGCATTAAACTATAGTTGCCACACTCCTGACAATTTCTGTCTAGAGTCTACTTAGAACAGAAGACATAATCGCCATTAGACTGGACACTTCTACAGAGGCTGCCTCAGTCTTATGTCTTGCTTTGATTCGGGGGTAGCGGACGGTAACAACATGCATCCTATTAAAAACAGCACAAATCTGCAAAATGACAAAATATTTTGAGGACACAAAGTAATGAGTTTGGTTTTTCTTGTTCTTTTGTTTCCCACAATTATTTTACAAAGATTTGGAATAACGAGGAACACGGATGTCAGCAAGCGACATGTGCATTTAGTAAACATTGCACTAGCCAAAAAACAGAACATATAAGGTGATAAAAGGTTAAAAAAAACAAAAAACCTTTACATTATCCATAAAGAATTTACATCAGAAATGCCACAAAGGTTTGCGGATGCAGATCGTGGATCTGCCAGCAGGACCCTACCTTAAGTATCCTGCACGGAAACCCTTCTGTGTGGGATAGTGCATCGTATGTAAGGGATTAGCCAACCCTTTACTGTACGGTCTGCATGCCT
>WWET01003884.1:124171-142674 GCA_011038615.1 Limnodynastes dumerilii | reverse complement strand
CGACGTACATCATATATATATATATATATATATATATATTTACTGTAGCATCTTATTTATTGATCAGGATAAAAGGCATTACAGTACACACATTTTTCCAGTGCTGTGTAAAATGGCCTGAATCCCCTGTGACCTCTTATACAGATAATTTCCAATGGCACTTCTGTGCAAGGATCAGACTCAATACCGGATACACGTGACAAATGCCGGTGTCTAGAAACCTCTGACAACTGTGGCCAGAGCCGGTGCTAGCATGTCTGGAGCCACCCTGCAAAAAAAATGTGCGCCCTCCTCTTTAATAAATGATTTGTGCCCCCCTTAATGCTCACCCTGCCCCCATTACTTACCTTTTACTTGGCCTTCTTTCTTCTCTTTTCTTCTTTCTTGAGACTTCAGGCTCTTCTCTGTGCGCTCCTCACAGAAAATGTCGGACGTGATGACATCACGCCCGACATTCAGTGAGAAAGGAGCAGGAAGGAGTAAAAAGAGCGGAGGATGCTAGGTCTCAGGTGACGCCATATTGGGTAAGTATATCTTTTTTTTTATTTACACAGCAGTGTGACCACCAGGGGATGGTAGACGTCGCGCTTAACCCGCTTACTGAGTTCTGCCGGCCCAAACTGTAGTATTACCTCATTACACAAGGAAAGCATTCTGGCTTTATAACACTTATAGCATCCTAAGAAGGACTGGTAAAGGCCAATAGAATCAGGACTAACAGTCCTCACAAGCCCTTATCCTTCCAATCTTTAAATTAGCTAAACCGTTTATTTATATTGAAGAACCAATAAATCATGTTTATTTACCTGTTTCTTGACATATGCTTCAAAATTGTACTGTACTGTATGTCTTTCAAGCCATCAACTATATAGCTTTGGGTTTTCTTATGTACAGAAAAGCAGAGCATGGAGGGAAGAATTCTGAAGAAAGCAATAAACTAACAAAAAAAATATATTAAAAAAACATGTCTCAACAATATTTTAAGTGGAACTTTACATTACATAATGAATAAATCTTATTTATAAAAGAGCGTGGTAAAGGAGAACAGGGGAGGCATATTGTTCCATGCTTAAATCCCCAGGTAAGTAAAAAGCAACCAGTCCGCTACTGTGAGAGAACAGGCATCTTAAGCTGCAGATGCCCCAATGTGTTGCTCCCCGGCATCTCCAGGGAGAATTTACGTCATTGGTTTGGACCTGAAACCATTATGTGGAATTGTTTTATTTTCTAAGACGGCTTTCATAGAAAAAATATCTAATTTGTTGTTTTATTCTTGTAAATGAGACAGCACAATACATTGCAGATATCTGTAATGCAGTATGAGATCACTAAAGACACACACAAATAGCACAATATTAGTGAATATTTTATGAATCTCCTTAGAATTCACAAGCACATTGATCAACTAATTGCTTCTCTGCAATTTCAGAACACACTGGAGATGTCTGCCAAAACAAACTTTACAGTTCCTCAAAAGTTGATCATTTGTGGATTTTATTCTGTAACCAAATAATTGTGGTTAAATCAATATACAATTAAAACACACCCCTTACTTTGAAAAATGGTTTAGCCGAGCTGTACACTTGCACCTTTTTTACCCTTACTCCCAAACTCTGAATCAGCCCCTTAAACTATTTTTTTTGGTGCAAATGTATACCTGAGCAATATCAGGTTAAACTGCAAGGGGAGAATATTTAAATTGTTAAAAGGTAATTAGAATTTAGAGGTGAAGTTTCTTATCTGAATTCAAATTAATAAACTTTGCAAAATGGTTTAGCCAAATTGTACATCTACACCTGTTTTGCCCTTACTCTAAAACTCTGGATCTGTCTTTGGATTGTTAACTGGCATTGGGATGGGTTTAGGGACCATATATCATGTAATACCAGGTCTGTTATGGACAGTCTTACTGTTCATGTCTGAAGCCATTTTATAAGACAAATCATTTGAATAGGGTTTTTCTAAACCGAAGATATGTTCTTTTTTTTCAGTGTAGTCCACTGACTGTATTCATACTTAAGTATGTACAGAATCTCTGTTTGTATTTTTATAATCGGTTAAACTGCACATGTCCAGAACCCAAATACAAGCACGGAAACCAGGGCCGATTGATTCACATACAGGAATCAATCGACTTAGGACTGATGCACACATCAGTACAGAATGAGTCCTGCATGCTTGGCTGGAGGGGCAAGAATCTTAATGCAAGTCAGCAGCACACAGGCTACTAATGTACAATATGGGTGTTCCAATAGTTAGGAATGATTCACAGGTAGGAGTGCCCTGCATAAGCATACGCTCGGGAAAAGTTAAGGTAACCCTCGACCACTCGTAAGTTTATCAATTGTATTATTTGCTGTGAGGCCATGTGTCTTCTCTTACCTGGTTGAGGCCTCACCTGCTGCGTATTTTAAATCAATAGATGTGTTTTTTTAATTTAAATAAATAAAGGGTCGTTTTAAAATACTATGATGATTTTACATTTTGTGCAAGGCTTTAACCTTGTAAAGGTTCAATTTTTTGTTTACATTTTTTTAAGGTTTTTTTTTCACTTAAAAGTTTGTGACCAAACACCATAACATTTACTTATTTAACTGTATTGGTTGTTAGTGTAGTGTATCTTATTAATATTGAAATATTTAATTGATTAGGAAACAGTGCAGTGTGCATTTATGTCTTTTGTAAAGTATGTCATGATTTTTTTTAAATACTACTTTAATTTAAATATGTTAATGAGAGTACTTGCTGTTTTTAAAACAAGTAAAATAATATATATTTTTCAGAATCATAATCAGTGCGTTTAATTACATATCTTTGAATCATAACCAACTTTAAGCAATTAAACGCATGGCCAATTTACAGCTAATAAAGTCTGCGCGTACGTAAAAATGCGCAGCAAAGAATATGACTTTACGTAGCACTCCTGACACAGGGGGAGTGGTTAATTGGGTTATTTATTTTCTCTGAATGGGTATTGCGGATTTTTCACATGCGGTTATTTAGGTAAGTTTGCAAATTTACTCTTAACTGTGAATACGGTACAACATGTTTATCACCATACTATACATAAGGAAATGTAGGGTGTGCCAAGGTTAGCGTAGCGAATTTACGTATACGAAAATACACTACGCTAATACACGTACGGCAAACGTTGTTCTGGATCTACCCCAACATGTTTATCACCATACTATACATAAGGAAATGTAGGTTTCAGGGAATAGGTGTTTTTGTCATGAGTTTGTGATGATACCAGAGCTGCCCTTTACATGAGTAAGTACCCCACATTACATATAGCATCCCCTGGTGAAAACATCTGCTGCTATACATATGGGGCCAGATTTACCAAGCTATGGGATTGGAAAAGTGGAGATGTTGCCCATAACAACCAATCAGATTCTAGATTTAATTTAAATATGATATACTAGAGAATGTCAGCTAGAATCTGATTGGTTGCTATGGGCAACATCTTCACTTTTCCAAACCGCAGCTTAGTAAAATGCTGTCATTTTTTTTTTTATCCCTTAGAGGGTACCTTCCAGTTTTTAAGCAGCTTGTAGGCATTCACAACACTCATATAAAGCTGGGATTTCAATTTTGGTCACTCTGCCTTGGAGTCAGGAGCTCTCACACATGCTGGTTGTCTAGGACAACTTCTACTTCAGCAGCACTGAGGGCAAATGAGGAAGCTTCAAAGCACACTACCTACCTTCTAGGAAGTGCCCATTAGCACCTCTGCGTAGCTGGTTTTCATGTTTTTTCTGGGGATGTGGTTATCAAAATTAATTTGACATATCTATAGAGCCTAAAGCTGGCCATACATCAGAGCGATTATTGGCCTGATCCTACAATTATCGTGGATTGGGCCAAAAATCGCTATAGTAAGTGGTACAGATAGATTTGTAAAAACTCTGATTATCGTCCCAGGCAGGCTCTGGGACAATAATCTGATCGAAGAGAATTCCCGATTGATTATTGTCCCAAGGGGATGATATCTTGTAGTGTGTGGGCAAGTCCGATTATTGGACCTTGTACCTCCACCTCCTGGCTGTAGTTTCCCTGTCTGTCTGCCTTAGTCAGACAGACGGGGAAACTGCAGCCAGCAGGTGGAGGTGCCACACACTACTGTGAGCTAGCTGTAGAACACCTTATACTGACAGCTGTCAGTGTGAGAGGTTCTGCACAGAGAGGACACAGAGCCGTGCAGGCTCTCAGTGTGGGAGGTTGTACACAGCGCTGCAGAACATCTCACAGTATGTCGAATTTCATTGAGAAATTTTTTATTCAGCCAGCTAACAGGCTGGCTGCATGGGACTTCTGTCAGCATTGACAAGAGACCCAGCCAATCAGAGAGAGACTGCAGCCAGCCAATAGGCTAGTTGAAGGCTCTCCTGTCAAGATTATCGCCCCCCAGCCTCTGCTGTGTGTATGGTGCCGATATCAGGACCTTTCCCCAGGGGAAAATCGGCAGCCACATGCTGGGAGCGATAATTTCTCTAGTGTGTGGCCAGCTTAAGGATAAACATGCTCTGCATGAAGCAGCATCTGGTGCTAGGAGGAAAAAAGCCACCTGAGTACACTAAAGTTCCACTTTTTTCTTTGTCTTCTCTTATTTAATACAAGTATAAATAATAACTGAATGAGAATTTCACATGGAAGTTCAGCTATTTCAAAACATAAAATTGTATGACTTTTTTTGTGGCATAATCATTTCCTATTGCTGCCATTAGAGGTCAACAAAGACACTGTAAATACATGTACAATAGTTAATAGAAAGTGTCATGATCTTCTGAAAACTTCCATCCATATCTAAAAGGAATTGTGTGAATGACGTAGAATAGGAAGGATAAGCATTATTTTTTTTTTTGTGCCTTGTTTCAAAACTTGTTTGATCCAGTTACTCTTAGCTTACAGACAGAAATTCAGGAAGCATAGATTATCACAGTCATTCTGGCGCAGAGAAGTGAAAACTGCAGTGTGCAACAGTTTCCATAATTGGAATGGATTAGCAAAGAAAGTTTATGGCTTAACATTTTTCATTTGTGTTAGTAGATATAAAGCTTCTTCTTCATCATCATCATCATCATCACTTAGTAAATGAGGACCTGATTCACACTTAAGAATTCTTATGATTTTAGGTGCGTATATTTAAGAACAGATGCACTGCGCATGCGTAGTAACTTTTATACGCTATTTGCGTTGGACTTTAGTTAGTAAATTCCGTGCTTATACACTACGAACTTAAAATCTGTATGTTCGTAGTAACATACGCATAAATGGGCGTTGCATGCATAGTGAACTCAGCAGATACGAAGATTTGGGTGGAGAGAGGCATTTAAATGAGCAAATGAAGGCGTGGCTATGCAGTTAAGTTCCTAAGAAGACGCCCTACACATTCAAATGCGAACCTATGTGACTATTGCACTTGTAAGTCACATAAGAACCTGAAAACCGGGGCCGTGATCGCATTCTTAAGTGTGAATCAGGTCCTAAGCGAGGTGAAAACATTTTACATGGATCCTCATGTTGATGTAAGCCGAGCTTTTCAGGGGCACTGGTGGTTTGACAATTGACTACCACAAAAACTCCACCCTGACAACAAAGTATATATTCTTCAGACACTGAGGAGGATGGGTGAAATATGTGAATTGTGGGGACAGTGCTAGTGGGGGCAGAATTAAAGCAAGAGAGGAGGGATGGTTATCAGACTAATACGTGATAGTAAAAACAGGTTGGAAAAAGGAGTGCAGTCTGGCAACAGTCGTGATGCTAGTGGAATAGTTCTTGTGTGACCTATGTTCGGCATAATAAGGCTGCTATATGTAGTTTTTTAGGAATTGGATGGGGGGGGGGGCAAGTATGTTAGGCTGTAGTTTTACAGCGTATGCATGTAAACACAGTGAGGACATGTAAGGTCGATGGAGAAGACACAGACACGAAAGAATGTAAAGATGGACCTGATTGTGGAATGTATGAAACAATTTAATCAATGTGTCATTTTTCACATATGTCATATTGTGCACTAATCACCCCACGTGCAGATGCAATGCAGAAGTTTGAACTGCAATTGTTCATGTTATAGATAAATGAAAAAGCTTTTTATTCATCCTAAATTGTACTCACATTACCCCCCATAATGTGGTTCTATACAAAAAGCCCCCCATCCTACTTTGCTTTTTTCTTTTCCCTTCTATTAAACATTACTGGCTGTATGCGCTGTTTGTAAATTTTAGAACAGAGTCTTCCAGCAGCACCATTTTAAAATCAAACCTCTCTCAGCAGCTTGTACACAGGGCATGTAGTCATGAACGTAGACATGACCTGGTCTGCTGTCACAGAACAGTTAATGGTGCCCATGTGGCTCTACTGCATGAATAGGTCTTGAAATAGAGCTGATAGACACTTCTACAGAAACTGCTGGTGCTAGATTCATACTTATTTTAAGAAAAATACCACTTTAAACAGCACTCCTGACTATTCTTTTCCTTTTTATCCTTATCATTCTCCCATTACCATATTACCATTTTATCACAACCCCCGAACACACACACAATGTTCTAGGGCAACATGTATGCATTTATTATAAGCACTTCTGGGTTATGTCTGTGAGATTATCTTAATCCTGAGATGCAAACGTAGATTAATTGCATACATTCATTTCCAACTGTGGGTGTGTATAGGGCAGCTCGGTGACTCAGTGAGTGGCACTTGTGCCTCACCATGCTGTGGTCATGAGTTTGATTCCTAGACCAAGCCTTATCTGGGCAAAGTTTGTATGTTCTCCACGTGTCTGTGAGGGTTTCCTACGGGTGCTCCAGTTTTCTCCCACATGCCAAAAAGCATGCTCGTAGGTTAATTAGCTGCTGACTAAATTAACCTTAGTGTGTGTATGTATGTGTTAGAGACCTTAGTATGTAGCTCCATTAGAGGCAGGGACCTTTGTGAATGTTATCTGTAAAACACTGTGGACAATATGTGGCGCTTTATTAATAATAATAATAATAATATTATATGAAAAATAAAAAAATTATATATTGCATACTTTCTTTCACTACAAATAGCTTTAATTAATTCCTTTGATCTCTTAAAACTTGTGCAGTAATGATTGTAAAGTTGAGAAACTGTCAAATTCACATATACCGGATAACTTTTCAGCTGAAAAAAAACTTGATGATGTAACATCTTATATAAATCTCTAAACAGAAAATATCCAAAGTAATGCTAACTTATACCCCTTTAAGATCACCATTGAAAACCCATGTTTTTGGCCATAAACATGTGTCTCAGCTAAGACCAGGATTTTTGGTGGTGATCTGAAAGCTACCAGGGTTCTGGTCCCGGGTCTAATGACACAGGAAAAAAGATTTTTCTCATGTCTGACTCCGGCAACTGGCAATGTGAAAGGTCTCGCCTAATACACCTGATTGGAAGGATTTGTTTACTATTGATATGCAACAGTAAACAAGTCCCTCCCTTGGAGCAGCACGCTGCCCATTCACAATCAGGGCAGACCCTGTTTTGAGGGACTGATCTGGGTTTTTTTTTTTAGGCCGAAAAGCCACGGCTGTTGCCAGGATGGCGATCTGAAAGCGTTATTAGTTAACCCAAAGAAAACTGTATAATACTCAAAGCTACTGTACATACTTAGAAAAAGATATAGGTTACTTACTTAGGGCCGTATTTACAGATCTGTTTTCACGTGGAGTTGCGTGCCTATTTTTAGGTACCTTTAACTGCACGTGTAGTAACTTTATTTACGTAAGTTACGTAGAATATACGCATGTATGTGCTTTAGGCATGGACATGTGAATCGCATTTGGGGACATATGTACGGACAGGCGGGGTTAAGTTACGTACTTGAAAAGTTATGTGAAAGAGGGTGAGGGAGGGCATTTAAATGAGCCTTTGAGGTCCCGATTAGATTGAATTGCACGTATGGAATACATATACACACGTATGTACACACGTAAAGTTAGAGGTGGTCTATGGAGGCGTAAGTCTACGATTGCACTACCGTGAGAGGGGAGTGTCATGGGTGTTGGTGGGTGCTGACTTGTTACCTGTGTGCGTATAATTGCGGACTTTCTTTCCTGGCTCCTCCCTGCTCCCTTATCACTGAATGTTGGGCGTGGCATCATCACATCCGACGTTATTAGTGAGGAGCAAGCAGAGAGGAGCTAGGACAGAAGAAAGAAGTAGAACAAAGAAGGCAGAACAAAGAGAAGAAAGAAAATGGAAGAAAGAAAGTAACTAACTAAGCTTGTGCAAGCAGGGTGATGTTTAACAAAGGGAGCACAAGCAGGGTGATGTTTATCAAAGGGGGCACAAGCATAGTGATTAATATAAAAGGGGGCACAAGCAAGGTGAATATAAATGGGAGCACAAGCAGTCTGATTATAAATGGGGGCACAAACAGGGTGATTAGAAATGGGGGCACAAGCAGTCTGATTAGAAATTAGGGCTCAAGCAGGGTGATTATAAATAGGGGCACAAACAGGGTGATTATAAAGGGGGAGCAAAGCAGGGTAAATATAAATAGGGGCACAAACAAGGTGATTATAAATGGGGATACAAGCAGTCTGAATATAAATAGGGGCACACGCAGTGTGATTATAAATGGGGGCACAAGCAGGGTATTTATAAATAGGGACACAAACAGGGTGATTATAAACGGGGGTACAAGCAATCTGATTATAAATGGGGGTACAAGCAAACTGATTATAAATGGGGACACAAGCAGTGTGATTATAAAAAAATGCACAAGCAGGGTGATTATAAATGGGGGTACAAGTAGTGTGATTAGAAAAGGGGGCACAAGCAGGGCGATTATAAATAGGGGCACAAACAGTATGATTATAAAAGGGGGCACAAGCAGGGTGATTATAAACAGGGGTACAAGAGGTGTAATTATAAAAGGGGGCACAAGCAGGGTGATTATAAATGGCGGTACAAGCAATGTGATTATAAAAGGGGGCACAAGCAGGGTGATTATAAATGGAGGCACAAGCAGTGTGATTATAAAAGGGGGCACAAGCAGTATGATTATAAAAGGGGGCACAAGCAGGGTGATTATAATTGGGGGCACAAGCAGTGTGTTTATAAAAGGGGCACAAGCAGGGTGACTATAAAAGGGGGCACAAGCAGGGTGATTATAAATGGGGATACAAGTAGTGTGATTAGAAAAGGGGGCACAAGCAGGGTGATTATAAATAGGGGCACAAACAGTGTGATTATAAAAGGGGACACAAGCAGGGTAATTATAAATGGAGATACAAGCAGTGTGATTATAAATGGGTGTACAAGCAGTGTGAATATAAAAGGGGGCACAAGCAGGGTGATTATAAATGGGGGTACTAGCAATGTGATTATAAAAGGGGACACAAGCAGGGTAATTATAAATGAAGGCACAAGAAGGGTAATTATAAATGGAGGTACAAGCAGTGTGATTATAAATAGGGGCACAAGAAGGGTAATTATAAATGAGGGCACAAGCAGGGTGATTATAAATGAAGGTACAAGCTGTGTGATTATAAAAGGGGGTACAAGCAGTTTGATTATAAAAGGGAGCACAAGCATGGTGATTATAAAAAGGGGCATAAGCAGGGTGATTATAAAAAGGGGCATAAGCAGGGTGATTATAAAAGGGGGCACAGTGTGATGATAAAGGGGCACAATATGATGAAGGAGAATTATTTTATGATTTGTAGTAAAAGAAGAAAGCCATTATTGAATTAACAAATAATTGATAAAAGAGGAGGGCGCAAATTTATTTTTTGCAGGGGGGCCCCAGGCCCTGCTTTTAATTTGAAATATGAAGTCATAATTAATCTTTCTTAAATTAAATAGTATAACCTTGTTACTTGCTTAATGATGCTGTTGTATAATTGTCAGGAAATAGATTTTGCAAACAGTATATCACTTAATAGTCTTCACTATACCTGTGGTCAGTCTTTCGCCACCTACAGGGCATTTGACTGTCTGACAGGTGAATGGAAAACTTCCTGCCTTCACATGATGTGTGGGGCAATGCAGAGTTTGGTATGTTTACTGAACACGTAGGACATGTTTATGCAACTTACACTCATTCACACTAGAAAAAAGCACAACTGTTGAACTTAAGCTGAGTGATTTGCTCCTACACCATCTGTTGCAAACAGTATTATAGTTAAAAAAGTTAAAAAAGTGATGTTTCCAAAGTATAAATTTGTAATGGAATGCAATACAATGTAATCTATAATTAACTTAAGATACCCAATATTGTGTTGCCATCACAAATAAAAAAAATGTTTTCCCTATGAGTACATATATTTAGATGCAAATGTATCTAAATATACTTCAAGGAATTTAATCATACATTCTAACCTAGCATTGACCCTTTAGCTATATAATGAAGCAGCAGTAACAAGTCAAATGTTGTAAATTAACTTTGCAAACTGAAAAGCACATTTACATTACATTAATAATTATTATTTTCTTGTTTTCTCAATAAAAATATAGAGCTACATTATTTAAGTTCTAACAAAGGTTCTGTCCATTTTTTTCTTTGCATAACAACTTAATTGCAACCTTTATGTGTATGTGTTTTCTGACAAGTATTTTAACTTTGCTCTGTGGGAGTTGGCTGCTACCAGCCAATCCTGGCCAGGGATAAGGTTCTCTCCTTCTTGTGTTCATGGATGACCTATCAGTGGAAAGTAGGTGTGTAAGAGAAGATGAGATGTTGTCACAAGACAAACTACTAGTGCTTGCAGGATAGATTCTGCATGAAGTTTACTGTCAGTAGTAAAAATGTCAGGTCAAGGGTTAGAAGATAAAATGCACAGCAGGACATTTTCCAGAAACGTGTTTGTGAAAAAGATAAGGATATATTTTTCGGAACTTGTTTTTTGTTTCCTTCTCAAAAAATGATTACTACTCATTGTAAATTGAGAGAGAGCGAGAGAGAGAGAGAGAGAGAGAGAGAGAGAGAGAGGGCGAGGGAGAGGGAGAAGGAGAGGGGAGAGAGCCACAAGCACATTGGGTTTGTGAATTTCTGAAAGAGACACAAACACCTGGGAGCAGAAGGGGTTTGTTGCACTACTGTAGTGAAAATCTGCCTAATTCCTTTTAAGTTGACACAGCATCAACAGGCTTCCAACATACAACCTCATTGGCTGCTATTATGAAGCCTCTGTTCCATTTGACCCAAAAGTCTGTCTAACTGAAGACCAAAAACAACTCATAACGACCCTAGACCATATTTCCCCCTCAGTTTATCCCACATGGTCACCATCCCAAACACTCATCTGTCTTTAATAATACTGTACGTTTAAAACATTTTGAACATGAAGATGGTGCCTGGGTGCAGGATATGGTACAAAAAATGGTTATCTGCTGCTTTACGTCACGCCTGCAGTACCTAGATTCATGCATGTAACCTCATGTTACATAAAGTACTTGTAACATGTTTAAATACATTTTCTCCTAGGAGCAAAGTTTAAACTATACAACATTATCACTATCCAAGGTTCTTCTTGCAACTTCAGAAATGCAGTGCCACCTAGATAAAGGTAGTCATAAAGGGATACCCTTCATCTAGAACAAAGCTACCCACGATGACTAAGTTGTTTTTGTTAAAATAACATTTAAATAAATGTAAAAAAATTACATACCCAGAAGCACAACAGTCTGTATAAGTAACACTTTGAGAGGGACTGTCTGTACTGTAAATTGACTGGTCTGTGTAGTATATTTATTTACAGCTTTATCTCTGTACTTTTTCATTTGGCTGCATTTAAGGATTAGGCTATCATTTATAAGTTTAGTTTATCATAATTTACTATACATTCCTTATAGAATTAACAGATACAAATGTTTAATGATGAACAGTTCAGGAAATGTTTTACTCACTTAAGCCCTGAGTGCAAAAGTTTATCAAATAATAAAACACACAAAGATTTTATAAAAGCGTGTAACTTTCCAAAGTAAATGCGCTATCAGAACTAGATTGCTCCATCAATTTTATCTTCTACAAGGCGTAGTCAAAAAGATAACATACAGATAGCAGCTACTAGGTAAGCATATTACAGCTGCCACTCACTGTTTCATTTTTTATTTTAGTCTTAACCTGGTCACACACTAGACAGATTTTTTTTTCACAGCAGAAGTATTTGATAAACTGTATAATTTTCCTCTAGGATAAGGTCCTGGTATCGGTGTCACACTACTCGCTGCTGTGAGCAATAATTGTAGTGTGTGGCTTGTTGTCATGGCAACCCCAAAACAACTCCATGCATTAGAAAATATTGCTAGCTTAAGTTCAATATCATTCTGGAATTCTTAATGATAAGATAATCTGACACAAGTGTTTGTGGACCGTTTTGTCATTACAGTGATTATTGGTGCAATCTACCAATAACTGTATGATCAGACCCATAATCACTCTAGTGAGTGACCAGCTTAACACACACTTAGAGACATATTTTTTTTATAAAATGTGATTTTGACTCATATCAGAAGTTCCATAAAGCTAAAGTGTAATAGAAATATTTGATAAATAAAAATAATATGGCAGAAGAACACAAAAATGTGACTCATATACCCTCATATTTTCTATACTCTCTCTTTCTATGCATATATCTTTATATCCACTATTAATAATGACATTAAAAATGGCATAGAATAGTTTTCCACATTAATATTAATAGGCCTGATCCAGATTCAAATGGAAATTCTGTACGTAACCTCCGCAACAGAACCTAATATATGGAATTTATGATCCACAATACTGCACGCAGGAGAACAGGACACCCCCTCTGGAGAACGTGTGGATTGTGGATCTGTGCCCTGGATGGTGAGATGGTCTGAAACTTTTTAGACCCTGTGACTGGTTTTATGAGAAAGGCATGGCATATACAAGGAATTCTTAGTTTTCTGTGTAGTTGCAGTCTAAATGCCACCTTTTTAATAATGCTGAAAAGCCCAATTTAGCGAGGGCCTAATTTACTTGATGGCTGTTTAATTGTTTTATTATTTTTGTGGACAACCAAACCAAGTCCTGTTATTTAAAATTTGCCTGAGGGCTGAGCCTATCCGTCCTATTCTTGCCAAGATAAGTCAGGGCCTGATTCAGACTTAAGAAAGTGATTAAAATAAGAGAGGAAAGTCAGTTGCAGTCTAAATGCCACCTTTTTAATAATGCTGAAAAGCCCAATTTAGCGAGGGCCTAATTTACTTGATGGCTGTTTCATTGTTTTATTATTTTTGTGGACAACCAAACCATGTCCTGTTATTTAAAATTTACCTGAGGGCTGAGCCTATTCATGCTATTCTTGCCAAGATAAGTCAGTTTTGCAAAGACTTGTTAACCTTTTGCTAGATCCTTCTTAATCTGTTGTGCTTCAAAGTCATTATGAGGGACAACTAAGGAATTGGCCTTAGAGAATAAAACCTTGAAAAAAATGGGGACTTAGATATGGTTGAATGGCATTATTAAAGGCAAATTCAGACCTGTTTTTTGGAACTTCAATGTATAACATCTGAGATACTGCTCCATGAACTAAGTGACCTACTCAGATTGGCCGTTGGTTTGATAATGATATTCAGAGGACAATGTAATTTGATTATCTAACCCCTTACAGAATGTCCTCCAAAATTTCACCACAAAGTGAGGACCACAATCTGATACAATACTGAATGGTAGGCCATGTAGGCGAACAACATATTTAATGAGCAATGTGGACAATAGCTTGGTGCTAGGAAGACCTCTGAGGAGCAGAAAGTGTGTCATATATCAATCTACCACCCATATGGTAGTAAACCCAGTGGACTCAGGTATAACTGGTCAAAATCCTTGACAGATGGGTTTACGAATGTTTGGGGACAAAAAAGGGAAGGAGGGAACCCAGGGAACAGGACGCTTTATTACTGGCACATACTTCACAGGCCCTTACAAACTTTCATATTTTTTAGTAATAAAGGTGACCAGACTGTTTGAGAAAGTAAATCTTAGGTCTTCTGTATACCTAGATGCCCTGTGGACTTGGAAGCATGATGCTTCAAGTGTACTGTTTTTCTTATTCTTTCAAGTACAAAGAGACAATGTTTTGGCTTGCTTTTGTGATCTGAAAATGCATGTGCTGGGTTAGACCTGCAATAATAGTGGACTTATGGTATAATGAGTTAAGGAGCAGTGGAGGGTTCTTGTACATGAAAGAAGGACTGTGACAGAGCATCAGCCTTCTTGTTCATGGATCCAAACCTATATGTGACAAGGAACCAAAATCTGGCAAAGAACAGTGCCCACTGAGCCTGTCTGGAGTTTAGACGATTGGCTGACTCAATATAGGCCAAATTCGTGTAATCAGTATAGACAGTAAAGACATGACTGGAACTCTCTAGCCAATAAAGCTTCAAAACCTTTGGATCCCGCTGGGAGAACACAGTTCCAGCACCGACATCGAGGGATCCACTTCCACAATAAAAGGTAAATACAGATTGGATTTTTCAGAAAGTTTCTACTTCCTGCCATGACCAGTTACCAGGGCCAGATCCCTATTTGGTCATGTCTGAAATGGGGGAAATGAGTACAAAAAATCCCATAATAAAACTTCTGTAATAGTTCCCCTGGAATCACTGAAGCACATTCAGTTTGCGGGGTTGTACCCAATCCAGAAGCTACTTTTTACGGCTCAATGGAAAATCCCTGTGAGAAGATGACATACCCCAGAAAGGGTCATCTTGATACCTGAGGTAGCAACCACCACAGGGGAAATAGAAGACAGTACAGGAGGAACACATAGCAGAAAATAACTCTTCTTGGGAGTTAACTTTACTGGTGAGTGCTTGAATCATCTGCCCCAGGATGGATATCTTGGCAATGAGTGTATTGATGGCCTCTGTAGTGGAGGGATCCATAAAGCCTTGAATGATCAGTTATAATGTTATGAGGGTGCATACTGAGATGCAGAGTCTAACTAGGAGCCTGATTTTTACTGGAGTCTCTGATGGTGGTGACAGGCTTTGTTGTCAGTGGTAACCTGATCAAGCGTGCTCTCAATATACACTGATACCCACACACTCAGTGGTACATAACAGAGCAATGTTCAAAGAGTAAGTTGGCTGGACAGGAACCTCATAGAGCTATACAGATTGAACACAGAAAGAGTCAGATGTAATAAACTCAAAGTGTAACTTCCCACGAGGAGCAAGATGGTAAACACACCAAGGAAAGATATCTAGAAAACGAGAGTAAGATGCCAAAGACTTAGAATGAGTTTGAGATGGAAAACAAACAGCTCTAGGCAAGGAGAGCAAACAGAGAGATACGAAGACCTGGAGTGGTGAGCAGATGCAGTGATGCTGTATGCACGAAGAAAAATATTGACAAGGACAGACAAACAATAGCAATAACAGACTATGTGAGGCAGGAGGGAAGGTAAGCGGAGGGAGAAAAGAAGGAGAGGTAAGGAACCATGTAAAACGAAAACAAAAATCCAAATAGCACAAGGCAAACATGCAGAGCAAGGAGTAGGCATAGCAGACCAGCATAATAGCAGGCTTCATACAGACTCCAGCCCCCAATCATCTGCTAGAGCCTGACACACTCCCAGGCTGTACTGATTGCAGAGGCATCTCAGGGGGCCTAAGGAACCAGGGCTAAAACACCTACACACTGCTGCGTTTGGCAGCATACAAACACATAACTACCATCCAGCACTGCTACCAAGCATTCACCTGTTTCCACTGCATATGCATCTGCAGCATCCAAGTGCTTTTAGAGCTATCTACATACCCTGCAACATGACATATTCCATTAGGTACAAAATACTCTGCTCCTCAGTTTCCAACTCTCAGTTACTATAGTAACTACCTTTGTTAAAAAGAAATAATTTTTTTAAAATATCATGTCGCTTCCATATTACCACCCTTGCAATAACTCAGATTTTTCAATCCGGCTTATTTCTGGGACTTTTTGGCATAAAAAACGTATAAACCCAGGTGGGTCCCGTTAGATCCGGGATATTCAGGATCCTGGGTCTACCCTGACATTGGGAAGGGGCTGTAGGGATTTGTTTAATGTTGGATAGCAACAGTAAACAAGTCCCTTCAATCAGGTGTATTAGGTGAGACCTGGGTTTGAAAACCCAGGTCAGCACCTTTCACATCACCACCAGATTTTGGCCAAAAACCCGGGTATTTGATGGTGATGTGAAAGGAGTTTCAGTTGTGTCATTTAAACCTGGTAAATGACAGGTCAGGTGCAGAGTATATTGTACCTAATGGAAGGGATCATTTTGGAGGGTATGTACCTATGTGCCTTCCATCCAATTCCCTCTCCATCTGCAGTGTTCTGGTGTACTTGGATTTACAAACATACCTAACATCCATAATATCAGAAATGACTCAAGTGTTCTAACTGCAAGTCTACAGCAGATTGTGGAAATCAGATTTCAGCTGCTTTTGTATTCTGTGCACACATCTATGCTACCTGATTGGAACATATTCCACCCCATCCAAACTTAAATGACTTTTGTTCAGCACTTTCCAGCAAGGTGGTTTGCTTACAAATGCAAAGGGGCAGGACTTCTTGGGCCGTATGCAGAGCTTTCAGAAAAGTGCTACTGCGCATGCGCAGTAATTTTGTAACGTGATCTACGTTACTTCTAGCATATGGCCCCTTATTACTATGTACACCACAGGCCCACTCTCTCTCTCTCTCTGTAAACCAGTAAAGACTTCTGCACCAAAGCCATTTTCCATTTGCTGGAGATGGAGAGGTTAATATAGGCCCTAGCTAATGTGTGTTCAATTATACCTGTGAATGTGGATACATATGCATCTGTTTGTTATCTGATTAATCGCTTAGAATCTGGGGATCGTAATAAGTTTATTAGACACAAGATGGCAAAGGGTTAACTTGACTGTAAAATAGCTTATCCTCTAGATAACCTAGAATTCTGCCAGTGCCTGTACAATGGCATCATTTTTGGTTAATGATTACAGTGATACTAATTTACAAAAGAGCTGTTTCCTACAGGAGACCAATACCGCTGTTGTTTTTATCTGGAAGTGGTCAGAGTCTGAATGTGTCAAAGGTTTGTAAAAAATTATAAAGAGCACTCTCAGCACTTTTTTCATATTTATTAATTACTGTCATGTTTTATTAAAGAAATGATTACATATTATTTCCAAATCTGAACACGGCTGTCTTCCAACATACTGTAAATTGCAAGACATAAATAAAGCTTTGAGGTGATTATAAAGAATAGAAGACATTGACAATATTTGTTGGCCCACAAAAAAAGAATTTGCAAGAAATGGACTGTGACCCAGTTCTCAAGGAAAACTTTCAATGGTCGAACAAACAGCTCTTTCTACATAGGAAAACAGAGTGCTGAAATGTTTGGCTGGAAGCACAAAGGAAACAAAATCATTATTTGTGAAAATGGTTGCCTGCAAACAAGATAAGAACGTGTTCCAAGCATTTTTGCTGTCCTCCTAGTTCTGAAATAATATTTATTATGATAGTTGATTGAAAGATTTTCAAGCCCACTTAACAAACTTTACTGTATGTAAAAGACGAGTTTAAATCTTTAAATTTGGTTTCTGTTGTGGTGATCGTCATTTGTCACTAACAACAAAAACCTTGGCAGTAACATTCTATTAGTGCGCTACAGAATTTAAAGTAGTCTTCTTATGTTAACATTATTGTCATGTATTAAGATGTAGAACAAAAGGTTGCATTATAAAGTTAGGTGAAGGAGGTAAACTTGAGAGTTTCTACATAATGATAGCTGAGATCTACTTTTAAAAACATCTACTATTCTTTTCTGACTAGTGTCAGTCTGTAATGGAATTTAACCTAAAAATCTAGATATCTAATTATGTGCTCAGTATATATCTGCTATCTATCTTTGGGGTTTGGTCTGATGCTGAGAATGGCCTTTTTACAACATGGCCACTTTCGACACTCCGTTTCCGATGTCGCACTGTAACCGACTGTTCTTCCCTGCCAGAGTGTGGTAATTGAAAAAGAGGAGGGGTTTGCCTAAATATGGGTATAGATTTTTTATAGATTCAATACCAATTTAAAACCAATGAAACTATAAATATTTACATACAGTGGGAGTCCCTGGCACGAGGTCTGTCTTTCAGAAGTAGAGACAACGAAAGTTCTTTTATCAGCTGTCTCTATTTTGAATAGGCAGCCTTTTTCTATTTTTATTTTTCAGAATGCGTGAGTATGCCATTCGTAGACACCACCAGAGTAATGCGTAACCTCTGTGGGGACTTTTAGGGTCTGAGGGAGGGGTAGGGCTAAGCTCTGGAGAAGGAAGGGTTAGGTTTAGGGCCATGGAAGGGGAGGGGTAGGGTTAGAATCAGGCTGCAGGGAGTGAGGATTAGGGTAAGGATTAGGGAAAGGGTTGGAGATAGATTTTTTACTTACCTTTCGGTGCTCCGGGAATCGTTTGCTTTGCCTATATGTATGTATATATACAGTATATATATATATATATATATATATA
>WWET01003884.1:106487-122521 GCA_011038615.1 Limnodynastes dumerilii | reverse complement strand
AATATACAGTAGGTGCTGTAAGGAAGGGGGAGTTTACACAAATACAAATAGGAAGCCCCAGCACTCTTGCAATTACCTAGCAACTAATGAAAACTTTCTATCTTTAAAATAAAAGTCAGAGCATTAGTTACATACATCTGCAAATATATGATAAGCCACAAGCCACTATAGAGTTAGGACCACCAAAATAGAGAAGCCTTGTAAGTGGCTGGTGGCTTATCATATATCTGCAGGTGTATGAAAGTAATTCTGTGACTTTTATTTTAAAGATAAGAGTTATGATTAGTTGCTTGGTAATTGCAAGAGTGCTGGGGCTTCATATATATATACATATACATGTAAGAGCACGTTCAAACCTAGAAGGAAATCCATCCATAGAGGTGGGCAATTTAAGGGGAACAAAATTGAAAACGAAAAGGAGAATTTAGTCATTAATCTCTCTTCATTTACACTTTCTGCAGCTGAAAATAGGCTCCTCAATAAAGGTTTTTCCTTTGTCCCCTCCACAAACATGATGACTTTCAGTGAAAAGAGATGTATACAAATTTAATAGATCACTGCGTTGAAAGATTTTTTCCATAATAAGGACACAATCATCAGGGATAACATCTTCCACGGGAGATCAAAATTTGATCCCATTTCTAATAACTCCTCAATTAAGGCTTATACAAGGTCTCTAGAAAACTGCACTAAAACTACAACTACCAACTGTATTAATACATCAACCAATATTAATCTCACGAACCAAGAAATACAGGCACTTATAAATATTAAACAAAATGAACAGATCATCATATGTCCGGCTGACAAAGGCGGAGCCATCATCATTCAAGACAGACAACACTACCTGGATGAAGCCTATAGGCAGCTGGATGATGTGAGTACATACTGTAAACTTGCCTTTGCTCCCACCGATATGTACAAAACTGATATAGATACATTTCTTTTGGAAACTGTATAAGAACACAAAATTACTAAGGATATGGCTGAATATATGAAGGTGGACTTTCCCCTTAAACTACTCTTTTATACGCTGCCCAACGTGCACAAGGATCAGAACAAACCACCAGGGCGCCCCATAATATAAGCTAGGGGGTCCCTTCTACAGAATATCTCCAAATTGATCGATTTTTATCTTCAACCATGTATACAAGCTGGACCATCATATCTATGAGATGCTACAAACTTATTTAACAAATTGGCAAAGGTGTCTCACATTCCAGATACCAGCTATTTAATCACCATGGACATAAACAGCCTCTATACCTGTGTGGAACGGTGCTCACCCGTTCCATACGACGGGCATGGGGGGCCAGGCAAGCCGCGGCTGTCTCCCCGGCGGATCATGGACCAATGGGCAGGCGATACCAGCTATTTAATCACCATGGACATAAGCAGCCTCTATACCTGTATACCCCATCTAGAAGGTATAGAGGCTGTGAAATCTCCTATCACCAACAATCAACATTATATTATTATATTATATATAGGACCAGATGTGGACTTATTACTTTTGCTGTTGAAATTTACTTTAGAAAAAAATTATTTTTATTTTAATGGAGAACATTTTTTGCAGAAGATCGGCTGTGCAATGGGCTCCAATGACGCTCTGGCATTTGCAAATGCTTATATGTACAACTATGAGGACACCATCTTGTATCAAGATTTGAGATTTCAGAATGGAGCTATCGCATATTTTCGTTATATTGACAATTTGTTCCTTGTATGGGGATCAGACATACAGAATTTTCATGATCTTAACAGCAACCATACACGCATCTGTTTCACTTACAATGTGGATCAATCGCAAATACATTACCTGGATGTATGCATTAAGTTGACTATGGGATCTGTGCAAACATCTATATATTTTCAGCCTACAGATTGTAACAATATATTGCATGCAACTTCCTTTCATCCACCCACTTTCAAGTATGGACTTCCGTGCTCTCAATTATTAAGAGTACGTCGGATTATGAGTGACCAAACATCATGCAATAAACAAATGGATTCTATGATTAAAAAATTTGATGACAGAGGCTATGATATTAGCCAATTGAAACTCATCAAGGAGAAGGTGTAACAAATTCCTCGACAGCACACTTTAATTGCTACATATTCCAATGAAGACAGGAATCGTTTGCCATTGGTCCACACATACAGTTCAAAGAGTCAAGTCATAAGAAAAACAGCTAACAGATTATGGCCCATTATTACATCAGATACCAATCTAACCTCTCTACAAAATAAAAGATGGATGCCGTGTTATAAACGTGGAATCAACTTACGAGATGCATTAGTTAAAGCAGACATCACCACCCCTAAGAAAAGTCTTCATTGGGAAGGATGCTATAAATGTTTCAATTGCATAACTTGCCACTATTTGGATGCTTGTACAACTTTTTCACACCCACATTCCGGCAAAAAATACGAAATTCGCTACCCTTTAACCTGCACCAGTATTCATGTTAGTTACGTCATTAACTGCCCATGCGGGTTATACTATGTGGGTAAAACCCAGAGACAGTATAAGGAGCTCTAGGTGGTCCATAGATTGTCCATAAGAGCAGCTCTTAATGGGAAGGTGATTCAACAACCAGTTGCCAAACATTTTGCTACTTTGAAACATAATCTGGCAACATTACGTTATAAAGTCATTGACTGTGTCCCTGTCTCTACTAGGGGAGGTGACAGGAACACTGCTTTATTATGATGTGACGCATAGTGGATTCACCATCTAAAAACTATTGCCCCCTGGGGACTTAACGAACAATGTAATTTGTCCTGTTTCTTATAACCATGTCTGAGATCTACTAGGACTATAATAAATCAAGTCATATTAGCAGTAGCATGTATTCTTGATCTTTAGTTATTATCTGTCATGTGATTTTTGGGGCACTTCTTTCTGTACTTGGGTTATACATCTGTGGTGACCTGCACCTTTACCGAATATAGGACCATTTGCACCTATGGATACCGAATGATTCCATCTGTGCTTTCTGTATTGGGCACAAATTTGTTTAATGACAACTTAATTGGCTAATATGTTTTTAGATGTATTGGATATCTGAGGTTACTCATATAGCTGTTTGTATACACATATAAATTCAGTCTTTATTTTATTTAAGGTTGCCCATTTTAGCCTCATATACCCATGCGTTATCAGTCTCTCTAGTATGTGGGAATTGAATGAATTGGTATGGGTAGTATTCCTGTATGATTTGGTAAGAACTTTATTCTACTAGATATTTTTCCAGACCAGAGTGTCTAGCATATATCCGTATTTTTGTTTGCATTGATAATTCAATATGGAGTGGAATGTTATCAGGGAGTGACGCTATTATATTCAAGTACATGGAAGATTCAGCATCATTTTTCCCTTAGGTCGTTGACCATGCATTGCCTTTAGTGTGTATGATGGTGCAATTCTATTTCAGTGTGGCTAACACATGATCACTTTTGTTTACTCTCAGTTAACCAGGAGGTGTTTCTATGACACCCAAATACACCAAAAGCCCTATATAGCTTATTGCTACTAAATTGACGACATTACTTTAACCCCTGCTCTAATTACTTCTTGTTTATACATTAACTGTATACCGCTTAACATTTTTATTTATAACCCTTTTTTTTTTACTTTATTGAAATGGTTACCATGGCAGCGATGTGCTCTGTGAAACCGGAAGTTCGGGGCCGTTACTTTCGGTTGACGCTCTCGGTTCCACGCTGCCATGGAATAGAATGGGGATTACCCAGATGTGGTAAGTTTTCTAATTATTTTGTACCCTATATATATATATATATGTTTCACACTTTGCTCATTGTATACCCTGATGAAAGTTTGAAATAAAACTGAACGTCAGACACCATTTATTTGCTGAGAAGCCTTTATTGATGCTTTACAAATCTCTGAGTGCCACCATATTTGGAATAATATTATATATATCCAAAATGGAGGCAGCTACAAAATCAGTTTATAAAGTAATATATATGACCGGTGCACAAGGTAAGGGGAATTTGTACAAAAAACAAGACATGGCCTGGCACTCTAACCATTACTCAGTTACTAATCAATTAGTTTAGAGTTAGGGCTGTTCAGCAGAGACAAAGGAAGAAGTCCAAAGGCGATTGAAGAAAATTAAAATACATAAAGCTCCAGGTCCTGATGGCATACACCCAAGGGTTCTTATAGAGCTACATTTAGAAATTGCTAGACTGGTATTCTTTATTTTCATAGATTCAATTTATTCAGGCTTTGTACCAAGGGATTGTAGTGCTGTTGTTTGAAAAGGGAATAAGATCACAACCGGGTAATTATAGACTTGTAAGTCTGACATTAATAGTTGGGAAACTGCTGAAATGTGTACTAAGGGATAATATACAGGATTTCTTTATGTGCAATAAGATTATTAGTGGGAATCAGCATGGATTTGTGAAATATAGGTCATGCCAAAGTAACCTAATTAGCTTCTATGAGGAAGTTAGTTTGAACTTAGACCAGGGTAGTGCAGTAGATGTAATCTACTTAGATTATGCCTTTGATACAGTGCCACGCAAGAGGTTGGTCCACAAAATAAGGGAACTGGGTTTAGGAAACAACATTTGTACTTGGGTCAAAAACTGGTTGGAGAATAGGGAACAGAGAGTTGTGATAAATGGAACATTTTCTAAATGGTCAAAAATTTTAAGCAGTGTACCTCAAGTATCTGTGCTGGGACCATTCCTTTTTAATATTTTAATATATTTATTAATGACCTTGGTGATTTTTGTTTTTTAGAGAGCAAGGTTTCCATTTTTGCAGATGACACTAAACAATGTAAGGTAATAGAATTTGAGCAAGATGTAGCATCTCTACAGGGGGACTTGAGTAAACTGGAGGATTGGGTGGACAAATGGAAGATGAGGTTTAACATAGATAAATGTAAGATTATGCATTTATGGGATCAAAAACAAGCATGCAATCTATAAATTAAATGAGGTCAATTTAGGGGAATCTTTAATGAAGAAGGTTTGGGAGTGCTAGTGGACAATAGACTTAGCAATAGTGCTCAATGTCAAGCAGCAGCTGCAAGAGCCAATAAAGTATTAGCATGCATAAAAAGGGGCAGAGATGCAAGGGAAGACACTGTCATTTTGCCACTATATAAATCACTGGTAAGGCCTCCTCTCAAGTTCAATTCTGGGCACCAATCCATAAAAAAAAACATTTTGGAACATATATATATATATATATATATATACACACTGAACATGATGGTACATAGTAGATTTATTTTTATGCTTAGATTTAAATATTTTGGGTAGATCATAGTGGAGTACACATAGTTAAATTCACATTTTAGTAACCAAAACATGCAGCTGTCCACATTTATGACCATCTGTGCTCTCTTTAAAGCTAGAGGACATAAGTGCAGCAGCTGTAATGGGACATGAGTGGAGACAGGGCTACAAATGTAAAAAAAGATTTATATAGCATCTGTTGCAGACAGACTTTGGTGGGTGTGTAAGTCATCATTTACCTGTTGGGACCTTTTCAAGACCCAAAACCAGACACAATCTATGATTAAAAGAACAATTTGTCAGAAGTTCACCATCTCCAATGTGTTATAGCACGTGCGATGTCACCAGGTTGCGGAGTCTAACTAAAGCCTGGTTTTCACTAGAGCCCCTGATGGTGGGGATAGTCTGGGCTGCAGGACACCTAACAGGTCGCGGTCCCTAGAGACAACATCCAGGAGAAGAAGCGGAATTAAAGACGGAAATAATAGAAAAAACAAAGATAGAAATAGGAAGCGGGAATAAACAGAGTCTGAAGAGATCGACCTGTGACGGTCTACAAGAAACACAGAATGAGGACCAACGGCAACAAGACAAGACACGAACCGGATGGACAAGGGCTCACGCACACTCAGTCACCCGAGAGGACCCCCCAAAGGGGAAACACTGACAAGTGCCCAGGGCAGGCAGGAAAGAACTGAAGTGGCTCAAACACAAGGAAGAGAAGGGGAAAGAGGAGAACACTGAGGAATGAGGCAGGATAACGGGACACACTAGGATCAGGCATGGAAGCTGGGCACAGATCCAATAACAGAAACTATAACCTGCAAGAGCAGAATGCCCCTGCTGGTCTATTTACAGGGAGGCTGTCCAATCACAGGCAGTTCCTGGATCTGGCTTGCTGATAAGTTATGTCCCAGCCTTAGTTAAAACCAATAGAACAACCAGGGGTGGCAGCGTCCTGGTTGTCTAACCAGGTGGCAACACTGCAGACTGTGTCCCGGTGGCCGGAAGAGCAGGAACCCAGAGAATGGGGAATGCATCTTGGTTGCCCAGGAGCCAGGATGTCAAGCCGCACGCAACGAGGGAGTCACGGGGGCTGGAAGAGCTGGGACTCCTACATGGTAAGGGGCTGACTGCTCATAATGCAATGTATTATGAGTGGATTTCATGCATCTGACCTACCAGAAAAGAACAACAGATTTCCTCGTCTTCTCAAAAGGCTCACAGATATTCACCTTCCAGTCAATCCCCAGTTAGGTCTTTGAACTGTATTCAGATTTAGGCTAAGTTTCCGTATGGTACAGATTTTGAGATTCACAATTCCGCATGTAGGAGAGCAGTGCACTCCCCCTGCTCTCCTATGTGCGGATAGTGTATCTGCCTGTAGGACGCCTATCTTAAGTATTGCACACGGAAACCCTATGATACTGAAACATATGTAAGGGCTTAGCCAAACCCTTACTGTATGATTGCATGCATTTGCCCACCCTCCATGCATATCTCATGTGTGGGTCAGTGGTCAGAATGGCTCTTTCACAAAATTTCTGTTTTCTACCAGCCAGTTTACAAACTGGCACTAAAATAAATTGCTTCTGCTTCACCGAGGAGAAGCAATTGATCATCCCCAGGATGAAATGGCAGCGGCGAATAGTAAGTATTTATCTATCCCTAACCTTTATCCTAATCCTTACCATAGCCTGTCCCTTCCTGGCCCTAACCCTCTCCTCCCCTGACCTGACCTCCCCTGACCAAAACCATCTACTTTCTGCAGCCTGACCCTAAGACTTCCTTCCTCATAGCCAAACCCTGATTTCCTTCCCCACAGCCTGACCCTAAGACTCCCTTTCCCGCAGCCTAACCCTAGGAGTCCCCTCCCCTGAGCCTAAACCTAGAGTTCACTTACACATTAATCTCTTGTCTGGTGCGGCAGCGGGTCTGTGGCGGGCGGCAGGTCTGCGTTGAGAGCTGGGTTTCAAATATAATGAATGGGTAGGTTGACGAAAAATAAATTCAGCATATTTACCCATTCGTTAATAAATTATTTTAATTTGTGCTACTTTCAAAATACAGACATCAGAATACGAGCTTTCGGCTGTCTGTATTTTGGAAATAGCACTTTCTTTACTGCATCCCGCATATCTCCTAAGCATGGGAAGTGGGCTCAGATCTGCATGGAGTACAGCATTGGTTGGCTGCACTCCATTACGGATTAAATTGCACTGTACATGCGCAGTATCATTTTTCTACAGACCTCTGTACGTAGTGTATGGAAGACTGCGAACGTTATGAGTTGTGAACGCTGTGCAGCTTCCAGATTCTCTCTTCTGTGTCTGCATGAAGCTGTATCAACTAACAGAAGACAATGCTGAGTCTAATGTGGTGAGTATTAGTAAGTGAAGATACTCACATCAGGACTGTTACAATCAAATATAATCCTGCATACTGTGTAGTTCAGATTGCATCTATATTTTTATAGACAAATATCTTCACTAGCTCAGATCAAACAAGCAGAAGAATCAAAATCTCACAAATGTAGGGATAAGATGGACACGTCACTTAGGAAATTATTTTGTACTTTGGCTATATTCACTAATTAATGACAAGCGGCTGGATCTAGAATTAAGAAAATGAACTGAACTGAAATGAACTGATTTACTTATGGTATGTCCAATAATTCTGTTCCATGCTTAATTCATTTTCCACACAGCGGGGCTAGTCCACTCACCATGTGTACTAGATACGCATGGTGGGTAGGCATTGGTATTTAAATTGTATAGTAGCAGTAGTAGTAGCTTGAGGAATACTTAAATATGTCATGCCTATGGAAATTAATAGTGCACTCAAGAGTCCAGAGGGAGTGTCCTGTGCTTCTGCATGTGGAATTTTGGATATCCTAATGTAAAGATTAAGCACTTACATCAGAATCAGGTCCAAGGTTACTTTCGAGTCGTCGAGGGCCACCTTAAGTTCTCCCGTGCGTATGTTAGTTGATGCAAGGCACCCCTACCTGTGAATTAGTCCTAACTCTGTTGGAACGCCCATACTGTACATTAGTAGCCCATGTGCAGCTCATTTGCATTAAGAGTCTTGCCCCTCTAGCCACACATGTGGGACTCATTCTGTGCCAATGTCCTAAACCTGACGTCTGTGTTTGTGAATTAGTCATGATTTCCATGCGTATATATTTGGGTTCTGGGCATGCGCAGTTTAACTGATCGTAAAATACGCACGCAGATTCTGCACTTATTTACGTAAGAATGAGGTCTAATGTTACTAAAGGAATGAAATTATCCCTACACTAATATTTAACTCACTAAGCTTCAGTCAACTTCCTAATGACCACCTCACAACTGTGAAAAATCACCTATATTGGGTGTGGGATCTGGATGGCTATAACTATTGGATGCAAATAGATGCCACTGAACAAGTGTTCATCATTCATTGATATTTTTGGCCAGTATCAATTTGAAACTCTGTTGTTTACAACACAACATAAATTGTTTAACTTTACATACTAAGAAATTATCCAAAGCTGTGCATCTGTATTTTTTTTTAGACGGAAGCACAGCTGAATCTCACCCTTCACATGCTCAGAATAGGAGAGAGCATAAAAAGTGGGACGCAGTGCACCTCTTGCACCTGTCTCCGCATCCGTGTATTGTGCACTCATGGAATGGGGTGTTCCACAATATCAAAATAAGAAAAGGGGTGTTTTGTTCATTTTAATAAATGCAGTAGCTGTCTAAGGTAGCTGAAAATCTTACAGCATGGTGTAAGTCATAGGCCCAAGTCATTTTCAATGATAGAATGGCCCTATTCTTAAAAGAAAAAGCCTACACATGGGAAAATATCAATACTAAAACGTGTGAAAGATTGACCGTGTTAAATCTTTTTCTGGTTGCACAATAAAGATTAAATTATTTTTTATACCAATAGCACCATAATTCCACACATAGGGTTAGATATTATTATAGCTATGGGGGTAGATCCAGAACTACGTTTGCCGTACGTTTCCTTGCGTAGCGTATTTACGCGTGCGTACCTTCTATAGACTCCCCTTGTCACACCCCTTGAATGTACGTATTTTGTCAAGATACGCTTTTCAAACCCTACCTTAACTTTTGGCAACGTAACCGCAGTGATCCGCACACGTATGTATGGGCAACACATATTTACTCAGCACACCACACGTATGTATGGGCAACACATATTTACGCAGCTAAGCACACCCATACTGTACACTTTAAATACAAACCCCAGCCTACTTAACGTATTTCAGACGGACTCACGTAAAATTGGCACGCCCACACGTAAGTATTTACGTGACACATACGTGAATGGCCCATACGTTCACAATTACGCTACGTTACTGAGCGTATTTTCTATGGTGCGCATGCGCAGTACTTACCAAAAGGCGATTTTACGTCTCCGCCACGCGTAAATTCGCTCACAAGCGTTGTTCTGGATCTTGCCCATGGTTATTAAAGGGGGTGATTTATGAGTGTAAGTAAAAAAAACATTATAAACCCAGGAAACTGGCAGAGTCTGCAGCAGCTGCAACACGCAACTCTGGATCTGACATACAATGTTTGTGAATTCACTTGAGCAAATACTCTGGATCAGGTCCTAAATGTATGTGGACATTTAGGCTGAGAAGTGTCCAAAATATATTGAATAGCTTTTAAGATACAGTATCTGAAAATGTCCCAGAGCTAGATTTAGATGTATTACATTTATACTGAGTAAAGAAGATATCCTGCAAAAAAGTAAAATAGTACAAAATGGAATTGTCTTTGGGAGCTACCACCCATTACCTTGTATAAATAAATGGAACAATGTACACATGATACAGATGCTTTGACAAATATTGTCGGGGTTGGTTGTAAAAAATGACAAACGTAGAATGTGTGAGTTTTTTTTATTTTGTTTTCTTGGCATATTTACTAACCAATATGATTATCGTAAGCATGTGTTGGTAAGAGTGGGGACTACTGAGGGTGGTGTATGGGATATTAGCTATGTTTCTTTTCTATTTTTAACAAATCACCGCTTGTACCTGTTGCTTTGGCCTATTTACTTAAATTAACAAGTGATCTTACTGCATAACCCAGCATTCCAGGAGGTGGGGGATGCATCATATCCGTTTAATGGATAGGCGGAAAGGGGACTCTAACATAAAAGCATGTGTAAATACACAAACCCCTAACAATGTCCGAAATTATGGAGAAGTATGATATACCAGTCACACAAACCTTCTTTGTTTATCAAATCCAACATTATACCAAAATGGTGTCTGAAAGGTTATGCTCCCAATATTGGTCTAATGCTTTTGATACTGAACTGGCAAAGTCTTTAAGAAACAAAATAGCTAAATCATTACACTACAACTTGTTACGGTTACCCATGGAACATGCCTCTGCCACGCGAGTACTAGTCGCATGGTGTGAGACCTTAACTCAGCTCACCGTGGATGACTTGTTAAAAGCATTAACATACTCTTGCAAGGTTCTGCTGGTCAGCACTTTCTGGGAAATGTTTTTAAATCGGTTTCATAGGGGCGATTTGTCCCCGAACCGCAGATTTGCAATGGGTATCTCAGATACCAGTGATTATTTAAAATGGAATAACTCTGGAGCCGCACTGTTCCACTGCTTGTGGGAATGCCCATTCATAAAGACTTTTTGGAGGCATGTCCATATGTATGCATCTACATACCTATTGGATTATGTGCCTTAGCTAGAAAAGGTATCCTGCAGATGTGGATACAAGAGTCTCCTCCTACCATTAGAAAGTTCTGTGACAAATTTTAATATTTTCAAACTAGATTGGCTGGTAGCATCGTTGATTAAAGAAAAGCGCGGGCACCATTTCTTTGAAATTTGGGAGAGTTTCATTGATACACTACCTAATTTTAGTAAAGAACAGATTTACAGATGTTTTGTAAATACTTATTGGTATGAACTGAGAGTTTATGAAAATGACCCTCCAATAGCCATCAATCCAATATAGTAAAAGTATATCTGGCTGAAAGCGTTGTTATTACTTTATACGACCGTGCCCGGAAGTCCTCCTTTATGTACTTATAATTTTTTATGTTGTGTTTTACTGATGCATATATGTTACTGCTGATATGTCTATGAGTGGCATTGATCAATTTAAAAATAAAAAAATAAACAAGTGATTTTCTTTTGATACAGTGTCATTATTTGCCATTTAACTACCATTTCAGAACTTTTTTTCATCCCACATAACCGTTTCTTCTGATTAGAGGCTGCCAAGCAACTAATGCTCCAATAGGATGCAGGTACCAGTTAGAAAGGCCATATTTCGACACTGATACAGCTTAAAGCTGATTTACGGCTCTATCAGTTTTGAAATGATTTACATTTCGGTTTTTATTTGATCACTTTCATGGGGCTGTCTTAACAATATTGTAGCCCCTGGGCAAAGCAATGCACATGGGTCTCTACCAACCCATTCACAGAAACAAACATGTAACCAAAACTTTTGAACATTATACGCACTGAAAGGCACAAACATTACAACATATAAATAATAATGCATCACACTATTTCCCCTTCGTTATGACAGTGTTGCCCTATCACACCGTGTCCTCCATACTTTTGCACCTTCTTGTGTGTCTCTATAGACATCCAAGCTTACACTCCTTTTGTGTGTCCAGTTATCCTTATTGCCCCTCTTACTATGTGTTCAGTCAACCCTCAGCCCCCTCCCTCTGTGTCCTGCAAGCACTATGTCTGTGTCGTTGTATTGCTGGCTGCCAGCTCCTTACTAAAGCAGTGCGGCTGCGCAGTCCCGGAACACAACTCGCCATTGCACTGCACTTCTGCAAGGGTTGTAGCCTTCACTTAGATCCCAGGCACTGCACAGATTTGTGCATGGCAGTCCTAGCATTTTCAGACTAACTGCACTGCACTGGCTGAACCAGGTTTTTTTTCATTTAGATTGTTGCTGTTATTTCACTGTAGAATTAAGAAATATTAATAAACTCTATATTTTCTCAAAAGTGCTTGCTTTCATTATATAACCATTGTGTGATACTATATATTTATTGCTTTACTAGAGCTAAATTACTTTCTTTTAATGAGTTTCTTGCCGTGGGACTTGTTAATAGATCCTGATTAATTACAGTTGATATGAACAGTCTATATCCTCAATGCTAGTATAGTATATTGTGTAACAAGCCACATATATTTATTGTGTGTTACTGAACATCCAGTGCCTTATTCAAATTTCCCTGTACCACAGTCTGATTTCTAATGAACCTCCCAAGCTTTCCCCATATAATCTCAGTGTAGGCAGCACCTCTGTTTCTAAGAGAAATAGCAAGTGCCCTGGGAAATGAAGGTTTTCCACAGTAATAAACTCCTAATGCTAGTTGTACACAAAGAAAATGCTGTCGTTGCCAAAAAGAGTAAATGAGTGGTAAGTGTGAAACTTTGGTAATTCTTATTTATCTTGGAGAAACACACAGAAGAAATGCATGTTGTTATTAGCTTACTAAACAGTTTTTAGTTAAATATTTTACTTTCTATGCCCTTGATATTTCTGATCTACCCATTTAGATTGATATTACCTTGAAGCTTGAGTGGGAGATTTGGGAGAGCGCAATTGTATAATAAAGTTTGTCCTTAGAAGTCACTGTGGTTAATGTTATTAGGGGGAATTCAGTTTGTGGCTTTTGGTGTGTACAGACTCAAAAACCAAGCGGGAGGTAGCCTGAAAGTTAAGACATTCCATAGCAACTTCTTAAGTTGCACTCTTCTGTAGTTAAACATTTTTAAACAATTTGTTCATTCATTTTTTTTATCACATAAAAATGATCTGCAGCACTCTGGGAAAAGATATAGGGCTCTATCAGGGCCGGTGCTAGGGTGTTCGGCGCCTCCCTGCAAACTTTAAATTTGCGCCTACCTGTTTAACAATTTATCTTTATAGTTACTAGAGTATAGTATCCATGTAAACATCATAAAACACAATCTTGTAAACACAATAAAAAAAGGAAATCATAGCCGCTACTATACAATACAGCATTCTAGTCTCCACTATACAAATATACTATATAATACCATTTCATCCTAAAAACTGCAACACAATAAAGACTATATATCTTAGGGACACATACCTTACCAACATTATCCTAGTGACCGCTATACCATACAGGCCACCTACAGACTGCATCCTTCAAACCACTGTACAATAAATTCAACATTCTTGTAACATGAATGCAGTTAAAAAACAGTCACAAAAAGCAATGCAGTCACAAAACAGAAAACATTTGTAACAATAATACAATAGAAGCACAGCCTTATAAGCACTTAGTTATTCAGTTTGTGTGTGTGTACAGTGTATATATACAGGAGACTGTATGAATGCTGCCAATCTGTATAGTGGGGTGCGGGGGGATGTCCGGCGCCTATCCAGCATGGCGACGGGATGCACCGCATCCTTTCGGGGAGCGGGTCGCGCCGGGCCTGGGCTCTATTTGCATAGGAGTTCTTTTTAAATGAATGAAGCTGATCCAGGCTCGCTTCTCCTCACAGCTTCGCTCATTTAATTTACAAAAACTTACCTGCCCTGCAAGGTCCCGTGATAATATCTGTGCTCATCGCACAACATTTCATTCATACAAAGTCCTGCACATGCACAGAGACTCCAATGCGGGAGTCCCGATATGAAAAACACTGCGTATGTGTAGTGTCTTCTTATTGGGACTCTGAAATCTTCAGTCGGACTTTTCTCCCAGACAGATAAGTTTTGCTTTTTTTCTTACTTATTTTTATTTATTTTTTTTTTTACAATTATTGGTGTCTTACATGTATTTATTTATTTTTAAGTCTAAATTGAATGGAAAAAAAAAAAAACACACTTTTTTTTTTCTGTCCACACTTTGATTTAGTCCAGCGGTCTCCCCATACAAACCCCCCTTTTCCTCCCCCAGCTATTAGGGGGAGGAAAATAGGGGTATATGGGGAAATCGCTGGAATACTTACCCCTAACGCCAGCCTAAGCTTTAGTATTATGCCAGGAGGAGAGTGTAAAACTCCGCTCCCAGGCTATGTAAATTTAATGAACTGGCGGGGTGATGTGTTATTGACATGCATCGCCATGGAAACTGTAGTTTTCCATGGCGATTCATGGTTTGTAAGTATCAAAAACTTCACATGAAAAAGGCCATTATCACAGGAAAATTATTTTTATAAATAGAGAACATATTACCACAGGATTAATCATCTATGTTGCGCGATTCTGACGTTTGATGTTAACCTACAAATGGTGCAATATGTTTCGATCTTTAAAATAAGCTCTCTAAAGCAGGTACAATTAATGAATCTCAGAGAAACTATTCCACTGTCAATTTGTTATTGTGTAATGAAGTCCTGCTCCAAAATGCCTATGCTTCATATAATGGAAACGTAGACAAATATTCTATATACCGTATATACTCAATTATAAGCCGACCCGAATATAAGCCGAGGCACCTCATTTTACCACAAAAAAAATGGGAAAACTTATTGACCGAGTATAAGCCTAGGGTGGGAAATGCAGCAGGCTACTGGTAAATTTAAAATAAAAATAGATACCAATAAAATGTTATTAATTGTATCATCATGTGTATCCAGCACCCAGTATCCAGTGTGTCCCTCTGTGTGTCCTGCCAGTCAGTCTGCCCCCTCTATGTGTGTCCTGCCAGTCTCTGCCCCTTCCCTGCTGAAACATTGGACTTACCTCAGTTGCCCCTTAATGCCCTCCTCTGTGTGTGTCCTGCCAGTCTGTCTGCCTCCTTTATGTGTGTACTGCCAGTCTGTCTGCCCCCTCTGTGTGTGTCCTGCCAGTCTCTGCCCCTTCCCAGCCTGGTTGCAACAGTGAACTTACCTTTGCTGTCCCTCCGGCGGTCCCTGCGTCTGTGTCAGGCTCTCTCCCCACAGCTGTGCCTCTGGCTCTCTCCCTCGCATTGCGCGCTGCATAAAGACGTTGCGCGCACCGCGGGGGAGACAGCCGAAGGCACAGCTGTGGGAGAGAGAGCCTGACACCACCGGTGGGTCAGCAAAGGTAAGTTCAATGTTGCATTCCCTGTATAAGGCGCACCCGATTTTTAGACCCATTTTTTGGTGCCTCTTATACATGGGGAAATACGGTAAGCAGTAGGGCTTTTAACAGCACAGTACAGGTAATACAGGGCTCCTACGGGAGCCCTGTAGGACCAAACATGTCACTGCGAATGGCAATGACCGAACCTATACGGTCACTGCCATTCTAGCAACTGATTTGGTCCTACAGGGTTCCCGTAGGAGCCCTGTATTACCTGTACTGTGCTGTTAAAAGCCCTACTGCTTACCGTATTTCCCCATGTATAAGAGGCACCAAAAAATGGGTCTAAAAATCGGGTGCGCCTTATACAGGGAATGCAACATTGAACTTACCTTTGCTGACCCACCGGTGGTGTCAGGCTCTCTCTCCCGCAGCTGTGACTCCGGCTGTCTCCCCCGCGGTGCGCGCACGCCGCAGGGGTGGGGGGATCTATAAGATGCACCTTATTTTTAAGTAAGTATGCTAAAAATAATATTTTTAAAATACATACAAAAAAATGTTTTAATTTAGGCTCCAAAAACGGGATTCGTCTTATACAGGGGAGCTTCTTATACGCGAGGAAACACGATATATAGCGGCACAGGCTTTAACAAAAAAAAAAAAAAAAATTTTTTTTGTCAGTTGGGAAAAGGTGCCGGAAT
>WWET01003884.1:94728-105586 GCA_011038615.1 Limnodynastes dumerilii | reverse complement strand
ATGTAGAATTTCTTGTGTGGGTATAAATCCACCCAAGAGTTGTATGAATATGGGTAAATGTTGGGAAAAAATTTTTATACACCAACTCTTTAAAACAATGCATTGTAGAGTCAGTGCAAATAAAAGCTTTGTATAAAAGCACGTTACTACAGACCCCTTCCCTGTATTTTTGTATGTGTAACCTTTTGCCTGCTAGCAATTATCTGGAGAAAACAGACCATCCATTCATCATGCAAAAACAGAAACCTAACAGACCTAGAACATTGGTGCATTGTCTACATATTTTAAACACTGTGACACTGTGTAGTTGCATTACCACACATAAAAATGATCTAATAATAAATAAATTCAGTGCCCTGACACTTGACATATTTGCTTAGGCTTAATAAAGTAATGTCTTACAAAATGTCAAACTAAATATATAGCTAGGAAATGAATAGAGTTTATCTTAAATGAAATTATGTGTGGTTGTGTGTTGTTCTATGGAAGTATCCCTGTTAAAATGACATGTAATGTGTGATAATGTACAGTGCTTGGTGTGGCAGGTATTATTAAAATGCTGTACATCTGAGTGAGTATAATGAGGGGTCTGGTTCAGAATCAGAGCACGTGTGATATGTTAGGAGTTCTGTGTCAAGATAAACAACCTAAAGAACAAAACAGCGATTCTGTGAAAGAGAGACAGCAACAAGAGCAGGGTTGCCAACTTTTCATTGCTTCCCTCCGGGAGATCCTGGAGGGAAGCCATAAATGATTGCATGGGGGCTAATTGCGTCCGAGGCCCCGCCATCTGATTATCAATGCTCCTTTTCTAAGTATAACTAAGAATGGGGCGGGGCTTGATGATGCAAATGTTATGCCTGCCAAAAGGTGGAAGACAGGTTTTGTAAAGATTTGTGGATCAGTGAAACAGAACTTAGAAATAACTTGAAGCAAACAACAATGTGAAGTTTGAAGTTCAAATTTTACTTAATAAATTTGGAATATGAATACGCAGTTTATGTTTATGTTTATGTTATTTTGGTACCATTCAAATAGTGATGCTAGTACAATGTAACAACTTTTCAGATACAATTTAAGTAATATGTTTCAGATAATTTAGCAGAAATGGTTACTACTATCGTGACAACAATTATAAACAGTGTGTCATTCACAAATATGCCTCAAAATACTAGAGTCCATAAACATAGTGCATATATTACAAAGCATGAATGCAGTAGCTGAATTACAATTAAATATTAGAATACTACTGTTGTATTGAACTAAATTAAATTATTGGAATTAAACTACTTTTTGCGTTACACATAAATTTACCTTTTTTGCTAAAAGTTACTTTACCACTAAATGTAATAATTAATTATACTCTAATACAATTCAATTAGCAAATAATTCACACATTAAACTATCATTTCCAAGTTCAATATTTACAACTTTTAAAAACTTCTGTAGTCCATACAGTACTTACTAAATGATTCTAATAGAGCAAACACTAACTGTTACTATTTATTTTCCTTATACTTCTATCTACTCCAATTCTGTTTAAGTAATCTTAAGACTTTCTCTATTCACAGTTCTTTCCCTTTCCTTCTTTCAATACTTTAGAAGTCTCTCTTACTTCACTATACCCTTTCTACAATCTTTCTAAACTTTCTGGCCTTCCCTCTGAAACCCTGCACACCTCTCAGCTTCCAGCGCAACTGCTGTCTCCTTCTGCACACTCCACCTTCACTATTCTTTACAGCTGTTATCCGCCTCTGCTACCCCTCTGTAACCGGAACACCACTGCTATTTCTCACCACCTCTCGTTCTCTCCTTTGCCTCTCTCTCTTTCAATGTCCCTTTCTTGCAGCTGATGTCTCACAGTCTTTTTCTTTCCTCTGTAACAGCTGTTTTCTCCCTTTTTGTACTATAGCTGATGTCTCTCCGTGTCTGCTGTACTCTCCACTGTCTTTCCCCGTCACCGTGGCACTCTCTCTCTCACAATTGTTGTACACTCCTCCGTCTCTCTCTCTTTCTCTGTCTGTCACAACCGCTTCCTCTCATTTTAATCGTTCACCAGCTCCGCGGTTCTCTCATGGTCTCCGCTGCTGAAATCTCCAGATTACTGTCGATCCAAACGCCTTCCTCAGCTTACAGCACTCTTTACAGCTCCCTCGATCAGACCGCTACTTTCACCAATTAAACAACACTTTTTCCAGTATCTTTAATATTTCCACTTGACCACTATCTCCACTTTTCTCGCTAATACTGTTTTCTGTCAATTTGACTGTCAATCTGTCTGTTCACTGCACTTTCTAGCACCCCCGGCTTAAGTATTCACTCCAAAAGCTGCTTCGCTCCTACACCACTTTCTCCTCCACTCCACTACTGCTTGCCCTCTGATCACCTAACACCAACTGCCTCTCCAACTGACTTTTCCCAGATCCTTCTAGAAGCTCCTTGCACTCAAGCGCATGCCCCCTGTTAGCTGACTGTCGCCCAAGCAACCGCCTCGAGTACCAGCTGGCTGTCTTCTGGCTGCTGCCTAGCAACAGCCCCACTCTAGCTCTCACTGCTAACGCTGCCTAAAGCAATCCCCAATACTAAATCCTACCATGCAGGGGTGCTACATTCCTCCGCGCTTTAATCATGCGTGTCCTCACGCTCGGTTGTATTACTGAATATTTTCAACAAAAGTTTTACAGTAATCTCAATAATATACACATTTCATTTACAAATAAGCAAATTGAGAAGTCTTCTGCAAATTCATTATTTTTTAAATAATTAAATTTAACTAAGGAACCATGGGACTAATAATTTAGATTCTGTACCTAAGAGGAGGGACTCCCTTTGTACTTTTCTCTGACCACCTTAAAGGAGGAAAATCTGAGAGTTTATTATTTCTGAATTTCGATCAATCATCTCTAAGCGCATTATTGGCTCGGGAATTTCCTAAGGTGCTGCAATTCGCCAGATTATGCTCAATGGGATTCTTAATGGGATTCTCCCACATTACTTTGGCTACACTCAATTTCAACTGATGGATATTCCTCATTCTCAACATCAACAAATAGTTTTTTCAGGATCGGGTTCATTAAGAATTTGAAATGAGTCAGACTTCCAAGGAGAACCAAGTCGATTATGATTATCCTGTTTTCGAACCACATCTCCTGCATTTAACAGTGTAGCAGAGGCTTTCAGATCGCCACACATTTTCTGTTGATCTTGCACAGAATCCTCATATTGACAAAGTATATCCTCAGATTCCAGCTCTAATCCTATTGCAGCCGCAAAACGCACTCTCTTTTCTGTTTCATTTTTCTGTTTATTCCGGCCTCCTCCGTCTCTCTCACACACTGTCACTTTCTGTTGCCACCGACCTCCTCCGTCTCCCTCTCTCTCTCACATGTCACTTTCTGTTTCCACCGACCTCCTCCGTCTCTCTCCGGCTCCCTCTCTCTCTCTGACAGTCTTTATCTACTCTTCCCAGTGTCTCCGCTACCGCTGCTGCCTTTTTCACACACAGCACTTCTCCGTTCTCTCACACCAAATCACCTCAACTGACTCTGCTCCCCTCACAGAAAAAACTGCCAACCTTCCCCCGAAGCTTCCAGACTCCCTTGCGCTGCTCCGCGTGCATTACTCAGCTGTTTGTTGCTAGGCAACAAAACCCACGCACCTCAATCAGCTGGTTGGCATCCCACAGAAGCCCTGCGCACACTGCACCTTTTGCTCCTAAAGTGCAGGGATGCCACAGGAAGTGGACTGCTAGTGTGAGCGGAGGTGAGTGGGAAGGAAGAGAAGGGATAGATGAAGGATGCAGTGTGGATGTTAAGTGGAGAAGGGGTAGACTAGCCTGAACAGGTGCATTTTGAGTGAACGCTTGAAAAACTGCAATGTGAGGAAAAGTCTGACTGAAGAAGGAAGCTCATTCCAGTGCAGACGTGCAGCACGGGAGAAGTCCTGGATACGGGCGTGAGATGTGGTGATCAGTAAAGAGATCAGACAGCGCAGGTTAGCAGAACGGAGAGGGCGGTAAGGGGTGTGCATGTTGATGAGGGAAGAGATGTAGGGAGCAGTGGATGAGGAGATGGCCTTAAAGGTGAGGGTAAGGAGTTTAAAGAGAGGTCTGAAGCGGACAGGAAGCCAGTGGAGGGTTTGACATAAAGGAGAGGCCGAGGTAGAGCAGCGTAAGAGGAAGATGAACCTGGAAGCAGCATTGATTATAGATTGAAGGGGGCAAGACGGGTGAGCGGGAGACCTATGAGGAGGAGGTTACAGTAGTCGAGGCGTGATATGACTAAAGAGTGTATGAGGATTTTAGTAGGAGGAAGGGAAGGATGCGTGCAATGTTGCGTAGGTGGAAACGACAAGAATGAGAAAGTGCACGGATGTGTGGTATAAAGGAAAGTGAGGAGTCAAGGATGACACCAAGGCAGAGAACTTGGGGGGATGAGGAGGCAAAGGTATCACCAATGGTTATCGTGATGGAGGACGGGGGGGGAAATCCTAGGGTTAGAAAAAACAGTAATTTCTGTTTTCTCCATATTCAGCTTGAGGAAGCGTTTGGCCATCCCATCATGTGTATAAATCATCCAGTATCCCCCATCATGTGTATCTAGCACCCAGTATCCCCATCATGTCTCTCTAGCACCCAGTATCCCCATAATGTGTATCCAACACCCAGAATCCCCCATCATGTGTATCCAGCACCTAGTATCCCCATCATGTCTCTCCAGCACCCAGTATCCCCATCATGTGTATCCAGCACCCAGTATCACCCATCATGTCTTTCCAGCACCCAGTATCCCCATCATGTCTATCTAGCACCCAGTATCCCCATCATGTCTCTCCAGCACCCTGTATCCCCATCATGTGTATCCAGCACCCAGTATCACCCATCATGTCTTTCCAGTACCCAGTATCCCCATCATGTGTATCCAGCATCCCCCATTATGTGTATCCTGCACCGAGCATCCTCATCATGTGTATCCAGTATTCCAACCATTCGTATCCAGCACCCAGTATCCCCATCAAGCCACCTCCACAAAGGACGCTGTATGGAAGAAGAGGCAGGACTGTCGTTTGAGATGCATCGTTGGTAAGTACACACTTCAAAAAAAAACACAGATCTTAACATCGTTGATATGTGATTTTTAGGAGCTGCCAAAAATCAAAATCAAACGATGCAGGGCAGAATCTGACGATACTGTGCATCGTTTGACAGTACATACTCAAACGATTCGAGAGCTATCGGACGATTATCCAGTGATTTAAAGGATAATCGTCAGATATCTCTCCAGTGTGTACCCAGCTTTAGGCTCTGTAAGGCACTCTCATCAGAGTGATGACAGCACCTTACATTGTTTTACAGTGGTGTCCATCTTAGTGCTGCGGAGCAGGGAGCGGGGGGACGAGCGCCTATCCAGCATGGCGCCTGGATGTACTGCATCCCCCCACAGAGCGGATCGCGCTGGCCCTGAGTAGGTAAGTATGATTATTAAAGGTAAGTATGAGTAGGTAAGTATGATTATGAAAGGTAAGTATGATTATGAAAATTAAGTATGATTATGAAAGGTAAGTGTCATAAGCCGCCGCGCTCTCACGGTGGCTCGCGGTCTGTGATCCCGGAACTCTCCTAGCACCGGGATCCTCTCGCTCATTGGTGGCAGCGGCATGTGTCCTGGCTGCTAGGCAGCCAGGACGCCTCTCTTCTCTCACGGTGCACGTGTCTGCAGCCCTGTGTCCTGGTTGCTAGGCAGCCAGGACGCTTTCCTTGCTCTGCGCGCCGGCTACGGCGCTGCCCTTTACTGTCAGTTCTCTCTCCAATCCATGCAGGGGGCTGGTCCAGTCGTCTGCATCCTGATTGGCAAGTCCCCCTGTAAATAGCCAGCACTTCCTGCCCTCTAGTGCTGGTTATATTTACGTGCCCCAGTCTTTATGCCTTGTGCTTCTGTTTTCTGCCTCTTGATCTTGTCTCCTTGCCTCTTAGTCTTTGATAATTGCTCTCTGGTCTTCTTGCTCTGCCTCATTTGCTTTCTATAGTGCCCCTCCAGTCCTGCCTTGTTCCTTGCCATTAACCTCGTTAGCCATTCCCTCTCTTCCTCTATCCCTGGTGTCATTTCCTGTTGTTTAACCCTTGCTCTCTCCTGTGTGCCTGTTTTTGTCACCCCTTTGGGGTACCGCTGTTTGCCTGCGTGAGTGCGTGTCCTGGTAAGTCCCGTCTGTCCAGTCAGTCCTTGTTTCCCCCTTGGTCCTGTGTCCTGTTTTGTGTTCCGTGTTGTATGTCAGTCCCTTCTGACCTGTCTTTTCCCGCTTCCTGCTCTATCTGTACTCGTCTCCCTTTATGTATTTTTCCCTCTTCTACGAGTTTGGTTCCAGGGATTGCGACCTGTTGGGGCGCAGCCAAGTCCAACCCCACCATCAGGGGCTGAACACCAACTGATAACAAAGATTCCGCACCCAGGTAACCGTTCTCGTTATTTCCCATTTCAGCCTTACAGTAAGTATGATTAAGTAAATTTGATTATTAAAGGTAAGTATGATTAGGTAAGTATGAGTATGAATGGTTAGTATGAGTAGCTAAGTATAATTATGAAAGGTAAGTATGCTTAGGTAAATATGATTATGAAAGCCCTCTCATAAGTTTCAGTCCTTATTACAGTCCCCCTATAATTTTTCAGCCCTTATTGCAACCCCCATAACTTTTCAGCCCTTATTGCAGCCTACCCCCAATAACTTTTCAGCCATTATTGCGGTCCCCTATAGGTTTTTAAACATTAACGCAGCCACCCCTATAATTTTTCAGCCATTATTGAAGTCCCCTATAGCAGCCTCCCATCCACTTACCTTAACTCACTGAGTCAATGAATATCTTCCCCTTGGTCTTCTCTTACACCTCCGCGGCGCGCTTTCTGCCTTCTGAGTGATGGTGACGTGACCTTGGGGTCATGACAGCATCATTCATCATTCACCCCCTCACTGTGACTGACGTTTGGAAAAGGTGCACTGATAATTATTAAAGGTAAGTATGATTAGGTAAGTATGATTGTGAAAGGTAAGTATGATTATGAAAGGTATGTTTGAGTATGAAAGGTAAGTATGATTATTGAAGATAAGTATGATGATTAGGGCTTTAGACAGGAGTTTCTTCTTCAGACAACAAAAATGAATGAAAAAAAGGAAAACATCACATTGCCATACAAATGATTGCGAAAAAAGGCTTTCAAATATCAAGGTAATGACTGAGTCAATTGAAAGGAGCAGGTGTAATATGTGTCACAGTCACACCAAGAACTACTTGTACAGCAAATTTCACTATTGCATTTGCTACGGCCCGGTATAGTAAAGTTGTAGGTGTCCCTGTCTGGCCACCAGCTGTATGCGCAGTCAGTGTGTGGAGTCTGCGCAGGGCGAGGCTGTGGAAGTCAACGCGGACGCGCATTTACTCTCCCGATTTCCCGCTACGTGCACGCACGTCCCCGCCTCGCCCGGTCTCGCGCTCAGACCATACCCTATATAGGCGTCTTCCCTGACGTCCTCTTCCCCAGCCACGGCTCTTGTGTGGTGTGATTGTGCGGTAGTCCGTAGTCATGTATCGTTATCTGGGGGAACTTGTGTCCCGAAGCAGCGGGGCCCTGGCCTCCTGCGCTGTCGATACGGCTCTGCCAGCCGCTACTACTCCGCTGCTGAGGCGCTACAGCCAGGCCGTGGACCAGGAGGATGACCCCAACTTCTTCAAGATGGTGGAGGGTTTCTTCGATCGGGGCGCCGGTATAGTGGAGGACAAGCTGGTGGAGGACTTGCGTACTCGTGAGACGGATGAGCAAAAGCGGAAGCGGGTGAAGGGAATCTTGCGGATCATCAAACCCTGCAACCACGTCCTGAGTGTCAGCTTCCCCATCAAGAGGGATAACGGTGACTGGGAGGTGGTAGAAGGCTACCGGGCCCAGCACAGCCAACACCGGACACCGTGCAAAGGAGGTGAGTGTGCCAGGTCCCCTCTCCCCCCTCAATCCTAAACTATACTATGCGCCCTCAAATCCAGCGCATCACATTGCACTCTTACTTGACAGCTCCCACCTCCACAGCAAAGTATCCTACTCTTCTTCCACCCCTACATGCTAAACACTTGTAACCCAAGCCTGTGATTTGCTTAGCAATCCACTGTGGCAGTTCTGAGCTGTATAGATTGTACCCTGTACTTATCTAGACTCAACTCTTTCATTTTTTTTATTTTTTTGGGACTAATACTTTTTGATGTCCGGTCTTATGACTAGTTCCTAGCAATCAGAATGATGGGTTTCCATTACTTTTATTTAAGATGGCTGGATGCTACCCAGCTGTCAGGGTCATTATTTGTAGGCTGAGACAGACTGTCTTCTAGTGTCAGTGGCAGATGTCATTAGTGTCACACTTTCTATAGTGTTGTGAAGGGTAATTGAAGGATCAGTGGTCCCTGTGTTTGTTTCAATCTGGTTTGTTTTTTTTTGTGAATTTCAGGGGTACTTAAAAAACTGAGTTTCACCATTGTTTCCAACTATTCGTCCAACTTTATAGATGATTTAAAGCGTAGAACCATCAAATGGTGCCCTTAGGGTGTATTACCTGTAAATTGACCTTACATGTTTATTGGGTTTTAGAACAGGTCTATTATGACTCATGCTTAAATAATTCCACTATGCATAAAACTTGCACGTCAGGGTCTTTTACCATTGTTCTTAGGGGCTCACATACTTTATTTATAATACTTTAACTTTATGGCTGCATAAAAGGGTGGTCTGTTCTAGCTAAAATACAGAACAGTAGCAATTCCTTTGCAAAAAATGCCAAGGAACTGTTATGTCCTTACCACAGATCAATAACTTGTTTGCCTGATGATGTCAGTGACAGACATTACTTCAAACTCTGCAAGTGACTTTATAATGGTAAAATGAAGGTGGGGACTAGGTAAACCTTTTATAATACATTATATACGGCTAACTTATCAGTTAGAGGCCCATTGTATGCTTTTGTGCTGGTAATAACTGTCTGTTTCATCTATGCATTATCTTCTATGCAAACTGACTCCCTTAAATCTTTACATAGCAGACTAAAGCATTTTGTGTAGGCACAGCTTCAAATTAAAATTGCCACCCCACCCACGACCCTTCCCCCTCCCGCCACACGCAAACAAACCTGCAGATACAAACATTTGACAATTTTGTTCTTGATGGATTGTGCTTTCTGTGGGGTTTTCTGTGCCCTTTCTAGTGTCACACTAGTTTACGATTTTGTTTCTGCAAGGCAAGCTTCACAAGATCAGGTACACTGATTTAGAATTCTGATGCTGCAAGGCAGTTTCAGGACTTCAGAACAGAGAAACAAAAATCTTAGGGATGTAAGATCAACTTTCAAAGAAAATGTTTAGTCAAAGTGGCAATTTACATCCACGATAGTGTTATTACATACGTTGTGGTCTTCTACATGTTTACTATTTACGCTTTAGGATTCAATATAAATTTAAACGTTGTCCTAATGATAAGTAAGGCGTTGCAGGAAATTTGCCTGAATGTAAGTTAAGTAACTTCAGCAGACTTTTTGGTTTGTTTCCAATGGAATATTTTCATGTGGAAAAAGTAGTGAGTCATTCATTTGCTGTAGAAGCCATTTTACCCTCTTGTAGAGTGTTTGTACCAGCTGGGCTGTCCTTGGCTAAACAGTCAGTTTTTTTTCTTTAATATATTTCAGATACATTTTAAAATGTAATTTTTTTTCTTTCAACCTTTCTAGGTATTCGTTATAGCACAGATGTCAGTGTTGATGAAGTGAAAGCCTTGGCATCTTTAATGACCTACAAATGTGCAGTTGTAGGTAAGGTATTTCTTCAGTTTGATTATGCATTAGCTATTTATTGACTGGATGCCATCACCTGTCATGACTACAGAAATCTGTATAACTTTAAGAAAAGTGTTTTTTGCTGAGTAATATCCTGTCAGATGTTTTAACTGTCTTTAACTTTATTACCCTTGCTTTATTCGAAAGCTTGCATGCAAAGTTTACATGAAAAAATTACATATGTAACTATTTTCAGATGTGCCATTTGGGGGAGCTAAAGCTGGAGTGAAAATAAACACAAAGAATTACTCTGTAAGTATTACCCTCTGTCATCTGCATTTTTTTTCCCAGCACTGTTTTTGTTCTAGAAAAGCAGCATTACCCTTGAGTGCAGGCTGTAGAATGCTTTATAACATAATTACAGTGGTTGTAAAACACATTTAAAATAAACGTACCTAGGACTTAAGTAAATATATCCAGTTATTGCTCAATAAAAGCTTTTTTTTTTTTTTTTTTTTAAATATACTTTCAAATTAATATGCGGACCTAAATATTTCTCTGCACAAAGTTTGGTATAAAATCTAATTTGTACTCAATCGCAAGATTAAAGCTATGATGGAACAGCTCATATTTCACTGCATCAATTAAAGCAGAGTTTATTGAATATTGGTGCCATATAATGGCAGTACTATCCTAGACATAATTGTAATAAGACTTGTTGGGCTGTGGAGGGTATAGCTGCTTTTATAAGATCTAGTGGTTTTTTGTTTTTTTTTTCTTTAGACACATTGCTCTTTCCTAGACATTCTACAGAATAGTAGTAGGTTGTCTGAAGAATGTTTTAGGAGGAAAAAGGTTTAGTGATATTACATTTTTAATTCAGATTTTTTTCCCCTTTAACACAGGATGCAGAACTTGAAAAGATTACCCGAAGGTTTACTATAGAGCTTGCAAAGAAAGGCTTTATTGGTAAGCTGGTACTTATGCTCATATGTGATCTTGGTATACTGCTTTTAAATTAACATATATGAACATTATTTCATATGTTGGGGGACTTTTTTTT
>WWET01003884.1:84125-94694 GCA_011038615.1 Limnodynastes dumerilii | reverse complement strand
GGGGTTTTTTTTTTTACCCCCCCCCCCCCTTGTTTCCATCTGTGCTGATTGATAGGGCCTGATTCTTTTCACCGCAGTGTAAAGTTTGGGTGCAATGTTATATCATTTCTTAAAAATTTGTTGTGCTAATGTTTCTCCTCATAATTTTTTGAAAATGTATGAGTTATGTCTATTAAATAACGAGACTGACTGATTAAATAACTCTTATTTATGGGTATTACAAATGTAATGCTTGTCCACTTCAATATACTCAATATACTCCCCATTTGCACTAATACATAGCTGTAGTCTTGTTTTCTGTTGGTCGAAGGCATGGCGCAAATCAATTTCTGTCAGTTGCTTCAACGTTACAATGAGTCCCAATGTTGGGTCACATATATATGTTTATAAATTGAGAGCCAAACTTACCTCAGGAGACACCCCCTTAAAGTCTCCAAAATGGCTGGTGTGGAGCAACTCCCCCTCTCAGCCGCTGCTCACAGGCATGCCAACAAACAGTACAAACACAAAATGGAAGTTTCTCGATCAATTGATAGGTAAATGTAAATGGGTGCATGAAAGGCGGGGGTTAATCTGATAGCCACAGAAACAAAGGGAAAAATAGCCCCAGTTTAAACATATCTGCCGTTTTCTTCATCTGACTCAAATTGTGTCCCTTTAAGCACTGATTTAACTTTTGGGAAAAGATAAGTCACAAGGTGCTAAATCGGGTGAATATGGAGGATGTTCAAGTGTCGTAATGTGATTGGTCAAAAACTGCTTCACAGAAAGTGCTGTGTGAGCAGGCACATTGTCCTGGTGAAGAATGAAACCATTTTTCCACAGTTGCGGCCGTATCTGACTTTTTTTCTCAGCTTTTTCTTGTTGTGCCTTCTGGAACCCATTCTGCCACATACTCAAGTTCACTACGTATGCAGTTATAACCGGTTCTGACTTCTTTGTTTACTTGGTGGCATCAGTCTCTTTATTTTATAGACATACCTTGTATGTGTTGGGGAAAAATAACGGCTATTGGAAGCACTGCAAGTGAAATGGGGCATATCGGATGAGAAATAAACTACAGGGGGACTGGATACTCCTTGTGAGACATCCGTATGGTTAATCTTGGAGGCCTGGCATTTCTGCAACATATTGTTCAATAGTGTAATATAGCATTCTTATGCACACTATCTCCTTTTCCTTAGGGGAAACAGATTTTTATGCAACTTAAACAATGAACCTTTTCTTTCCTTTAGGACCTGGTATTGATGTCCCTGCACCTGATATGAGCACTGGGGAGAGAGAAATGTCATGGATAGCAGACACTTATGCTAATACAATTGGACACACAGTAAGCTATTTTTTTATGTTCTAATGTCCGTTTATTTTTGTTTAAAATTAAGTTTTAGACGTGTATTTCCCACTCTGGCTTTTTAGTGTTCAAAGTAAAATACCAGTGGCTAACTAGCTAATACTGTGGTTATTCAATTAAGTTCAGACAAAAAAAATGCATGCTTTATGTGGTATATTGGTGGTTCTGGGAGTGTTCCTAAATATAGGCATCTTAAGTCCTTGTAGGGATTGACTACAAATTTTAATTTTATCTCCCTTTCTTTAATCTTGTTTGATCCAGAGCAGTTTATTTATCCGGGGCTTGTGAAAAAAAGTATTTCAAAAAGGGAAGATGTAGCATATGGAATGGATATAACAATTTAAGGACACCACTAAGCATTTTCCTTTTTGAATGTTTCTTTATCTGCAGCCAGGGGCTGGTGTCCTATTAGCTAATGCTTTGTACACCAGTGTCTGTATTTAATGGATGTGCCGTATGTTCTGTTTGTGTGTATGTAAAGGATTAGAGATATGTAAACAAATTATTCTTGCAGGATATCAATGCACATGCGTGCGTCACTGGAAAGCCTATCAGCCAAGGAGGCATCCATGGGCGTGTGTCTGCTACTGGTCGTGGTGTCTTCCATGGCATTGAGAACTTCATCAATGAAGCATCATATATGAGCCAGCTGGGCATGACTCCTGGGTTTGGTGATAAAACCTTTGCCATTCAGGTGATTTTCTGATGGGGTTTCTGGATTAGTAAACTATTTGTTCTTTTGTCACACTTAAGGACATTTGGGTTTCTACATATAAATAGCTTGCTTTTGACTGACTGAACAGTACACTAAGCTTTACTTTAGAAGATCTAATCTGACTCTCGAGCAACTTTATTTTTATGCTGATTGTCTTATTCTGTATGTCTTTATTTTTTCCTAGGGATTTGGTAATGTAGGCCTACATTCTATGCGTTACCTCCATCGTTTTGGTGCCAAGTGCGTTGCCATTGGAGAAATAGATGGGACAATTTATAATCCTGATGGTATTGACCCCAAAGAGCTTGAAGACTATAAGCTGGTGCGGATTCTAAATTGTCATCTTGAAAACCTTATCCTTTCGTTTTTATTTATTTTTAGAGTAAACTTGCGGTGTATGCTTTTGTTCTAGGTGTAGAGTTTCAGATAATGTCTCTAATATCGAGTGGATAAAATGTTGGGGTACTAATAAGAATATGCCAACAACATAAATCCATATGGTCCAGTGTTTTATTGGTAAACTATTAGAGGCGGAAGATAGGGCAGCATTGCTGGGATGAAGAAAAACTGCATTGGTTTATTAAAATATTTGCTGTAAGCAGTTGTCATATAGTGTAGAAATGTGGTTAATGGCTTCCTGGGAATCCTTACTGCTGGAAGTAATCGTTACTAAAATCACTGTGAGATTCTGACATGATCTCTCTATTTAACAGCAACATGGAACCATTGTTGGTTTCCCGAAGGCCAGGCCATATGATGGAAACATCTTAGAAGTGGACTGTGACATTCTTATCCCTGCAGCCAGTGAGAAACAACTTACAAAGTCCAATGCACATAGAATAAAGGCAAAGGTATTATAAGAAATGGTCTGCAGAAGTCTGCATTTGCTCACTTTTTTTTGTTAGGCTTTTGTGGGTTAATTTTCTTTTTCCATGTCTACGTTCAGATTATTGCAGAAGGTGCTAATGGTCCTACAACTCCTGAAGCTGACAAAATCTTCCTTGAGAGAAATATCATGGTCATTCCAGTGAGTAATACATTTGTACTGACAGGATGGTAATTGGTTAAGTCAAACAAGACACATAAATGGCAATGGAGTACTTAGACTTAAAAATATCAGTTTGTCAGAGGTTTCTGCATTTCCGTTATCCTTTATAAATGGTGCTCCTGTGCTTGCCAGTTATCCCACAACTTGCTGTTGGTATATAGAACCTTTAAGAGAATTACACTGTAAAAGGCTTGGCATAGTATGAGAATCATTTGCACACTTTATTCTGAAGATTGATGACTAAAAAGAATTAACAGTATGTTGGTGTTTTTAATCTTAAGAGCATAAGAATTATAGTAGTGTGTGCACAAGAAGTACCATGTTTAGATTTCCAAGCTGTGGTCTTTTTATGTAGTGATGGTGCAGATATCATAAGATAGGGGTCTATTATCATGACATGCTTTGAGTATGATAGCATACATGTTTATAATAAACACCTATTGTACATGATAGTTTAGGGCTCAACAAATTTTATTAAAACTTAGGCACCAGTCCAAAATCTGTGCCGGGTTTTATGGCAAAAAACGAAATGCGCAATAATATCTGTCTCTGTGGTGCATGCAGTCTCCAGCTCTTCTGTGATTCAGGCTGTAAAGCGTTCTTATTTCCTGCTATTGGCCAATGCAGCAATTACACAGGACAAGATGAAAAGGGGCTTTGCTGTCAGCTGTCCTGTGTTACAGCAGCGGCTGATAGCAGGCCCTTTTCAGCAACGGTTGCCAGCCCTGCTTCTTTGTTAGATGGGGCCAAAAAAAAGCCTTTAAGCTATGCGCTGGCCATGAATTTGACATGCTTGGTTAACACTAATCCTTTATAATGTGTAGCCTCTGCAGCAGACACTGCAAGGAGCAGAGAGCCTCAGCATGCGTTTTTTAATAAAGTATTTTTTATTGAAATTTTGAACAAAAAATAACAAGCCAGAACATTCTAACAATATAGGAACCCCCTTTCCCCAAAATAGCATTTACTTAACCCATGTACGTTCAAATTACAGTGCAAACATTCAAAACTGCAATTGTGGTGCTCTTATATATGGGTTATCATGGGAGAATCATGGCTTAAGAGCAGCATACACCTTTAGTGTAATTCAGACTAGTGAATGTTGCTGGTACACTTGCAAAAAGTATTTGTAGTATATGAACCTTATCATTTTTCTGGATATTTGGCAAAGAGCAATTTGTGAAAGTTGTGTTAACTAGAAACGGGGATTAGTTTTTCCCTATTGCTATTGATCCTATACTTGTCTTTTAGGACTTGTATTTGAATGCTGGGGGTGTGACAGTGTCTTACTTTGAGTGGCTGAAGAACCTTAATCATGTGAGCTATGGCCGGTTAACCTTTAAATATGAGCGTGACTCCAACTACCATTTACTCAGTAAGTATTTTGCATCAATGTTTCTAGCTTTCATTTTTGTCACTTAATTTCATTTTCATATCGATTAACTTATTTATTTTTTCTTAACTTTTAGTGTCTGTTCAGGAAAGCTTGGAGAGGAAGTTTGGAAAACATGGTGGCTCTATTCCTGTGGTGCCAACTGCAGAGTTCCAGGCTAGAATATCTGTAAGTGTCTCTTGAGTGCTTACAAATGCGCTAATAGCAGTTTGGTGTATCCCTGTACAGGCCTTACCTGCAAGGCCAGAGAGGAGTCAAAGTAGCTTGTGTTTAAAGGGTGAGGTACATATTGGCACTTAAATACAGTTACATAAATACTACAGCTAACTTAATGAGCAATTGCTGAAAGTATATTAGAAGGCAATTAACTTCACTGTTTGCATCGGGTTTGTCTTCTACTGGATTCTACAGGGAACAATGCAGTCTTGTTTACTTGCTTTTCTCTAGGCTGTCACTGCCTTTAAAGTTCCCATGGTCCATAGATTAAAGATAAAACACCAGCATTTAAATGTTCCTGGTGCTGTGGTTTCCATAAACAATTCAGCATCAATATCATTGCTGAAATCCTTGGAAAAAGTATAGAAATTGAAAAAAAAAATCTCCTTGCCATGAGCCTGCTCTTCTCTGCTCAGTCGTCTGGAAGAGGGCTGATAAAGCAACCCTCTCCATACTTTAGTGCCAACAGGTTAATTGCCAGTGCTCTGAACACCTTGGTCACATGATACACTATATGCTTATAGGGAATGGAACCAGAAACCCGATCACTGATATTGCTCGCACATCACCATCCTGCAATAACCTGGGATTTTCAACCCAGATTATTGCAAGGTGATTTGCGGTAAAAAAAAACCAAATAAATTTAAACACTGTAGGGTAGACCCAGGAGTTTCCTGGGCTAGATTTACTAAGCTGTGGGTTTGGAAAAGGAGATTCTGCTCATGGCAACATATCAGATTTTAGCTGACATTCTCTAGTATGTAAAAAGAAAGTGAGAGCCAATATCTGGTTGCTATAGGCAACATCTCCACTTTTTCAAACCCGCAGCTTAGTAAATCTGGCTCCTGGTCTGTTTTGACCTGACAATTACCATAGCAACCATAAAAAAAGTCCCTCCAATAAGAGATTAGTCTAGATCCGGGTTGAATAAACCCTGGCCGGTGCCTTTTACACCACCACCTTATCGGGGTCAACAACCTTGGCCTACCTTAAGTTTTTCAACTCTACAGCTTTAACATCCTCACTATAAGACATGTCTGTTCCCCCTTGGATTGTTCTGTCTGCATGATAATCTGTTTCTACCTGCATGTTAAATATAATTGTCGCCCTTTGACCTCTCTTTGAAGTAAAACATTGATACCAGGACAGATCGACCACTCAAAACAACCGCAGAGCTGCCATGATTCATGCAGTAATATTGAAGTGTGTTCTGTAGTGGTTCTTGACAATTTTTTTTTAATCTTTGTGCCATACTAAAAAAACGCTAGCTTACAGATCTTTAATCAATCGCTCAAAAAATATGCACTTATGAAATATTTTCCATGCCTCTCTACACACCCACAACTACTATTCTCTAATCTTCGCATTGCCCTGTCTCCCCACTCAGTGTCACATGTCTGTCCTTCTCACCCAGTTTAATTAGATCTCACAAGCAGGGCCCTCCATCCTCTTGGCCTTATCCCCATCCCCTTTAAGGTTCATCGCAATATGAGTTGTATTGGGTTTTTCTTTGTCCTCATTCTGTGCCCTCTATCTCCTTGTTTTTTTTATATGCTATGTAATCTGTATGGCTCTGCAGTTCTTTGTGTTGCCCTATAAAAAATAATAATGGCCTGTATCCAGACCTAAGTAAACACTGGTTTTTATGCTAGCTGATGATGTCAAATCGGGTATTTGTATTTACTGAGCGTGGCAGATGTTATACCACATAACTCCTAATGTACAAACCATCGGTGTAAATATGAACGAAGGGGCAGGCGCATCAGTATGACACCCGTAATTACACCTTGGAGGTGGAGGGGGGCATTTAAATTGGACAGTATGGGCCGGGTTAGGCAGTCACGTATGTAAATGCATTATGTATGCCGGTAGTTATGCTATGGAAAGTTAAGATGGGTTTGGGCAGAGTAAAAAGGCCAAAGTATGTATGACCGAGGGGAGTGCATAGAAATTATGCTGGCGTAAATACGCTATGCATTCTAACGTTACAACCACTGCCCCATTGCTTGTAAGTCTTCGCAGATTACGGTGGGGTGAGGGTAGTGCACTTGGTCTATAGGACGCACTCATAATTGGGGACAAGGGGACACCTGCACGTTGAGTTGTTTAGTAGGTGGCTGTGATAAGTAGTATCCAGTACCCATTTATATAAGGCGCTCCTTCTGGTGTGGTACAAAATAGAAACTTTCCAGTGATTAAAGTAAATGTTTTCTCTTTCCAGGGTGCTTCTGAAAAAGATATTGTCCATTCTGGCTTGGCATACACCATGGAAAGATCGGCAAGAGTAAGTGTTCATATGTCATTTTCTTTTGTTCATTAGAATCTGTTTACTTGCTATATGATAAGTTACATCTCCTTAAATGCTTTCATTGCTTACATCCAATCAAAGATGAGAAACTAGTCTCTTGCTTTATATATTACAGCAAATCATGCGCACTGCTATGAAGTACAACCTGGGCTTGGATCTCAGAACTGCTGCCTATGTGAATGCCATTGAGAAAGTATTCAAGGTGTACAATGAGGCTGGCCTGACCTTCACTTAAACCAGGAAGCCTGCTGGATGGTCATCCTTTACCCTCATCAGAAAGATATCCTATATAAGTTTACATATAACCACAAGACTTTAATTTTCCTCTTCACTTCTCATAGAGGACCTTACTTCTGAATGCTTCCGTCCATTTTGTCTCTATTTTGTAAATTGTACACCATTGGTGTATATAACAATATTTTTAAAAGCATAGAAAAGTTATGTAAAGACTGACTAGTGGCCTTGCAACAGAGCTTGATGCAAAATGTAGATGTTCATATGCCGTTGGCACAGTCTCTCCCTAGGACTGGTTTGAAAACGTACCTTGTTTAAGATGTTGTAGTAAATCTGCCCCGAAGAAATCCTTACGGTTGACATGACAACTATTCTATCTGAGGTTTAAAATGTGTATTTAGTGCATTTGGTTTTCTTGACTAACTTTACTTGTGCCAAATGCAGCAGCAAATGTTTATACTTTATATCCTTTTTCTGCATAAAAGCTTTTACAGTCAGTCAGACAGGCCCAGTGAGGGATGTTAAGGGAGAGTCTCTTAAAGACTATGCACATTAACCTCTGCTGGCCACATTCAGTTTTTGTTTTTAACATGCTGCTGTATTAGGTTTCTATCATGTTTCAGACTTGAAAGGTTTCCTTTTATATATTGGTCCTTGTCTCACTAAACTCAACATGTGATTGTGTATGAACCTTTTGCTGATGCCAGGTTGTATACCTTGGATGGCTAGTGCATCATGCCCTTGCTGTTATATCATTCTGAAGATAACAAGAAGCATCTATATTTTGTACCATGTTTTGGGGTTTGTTTTAAGTGGTCGCACTGAGAAATCTTACTGTTAACAATGGCCATGTATTACTTTTTAGTGACTTAATTACCTCCGTAAAGAGCATATTTCCTGTACGTTTTTTGTTTTTTTGCTAGCTGAGGCCTTGCAGTTATGAACAATTTTTACTATGTCCTGCCATCATAGTTCCAAAGATCCTTGTCACCAACTAGACTTTTGTAACAGCATGATAGATGATCAAATACTATATATTAAAAGTTCTCCTTTACAAAAAACATGGTCATGTCATTTTTTTTTAAGACAGATATAGTCATAGGATTAATTATTGGTACTATAACAGACTTTTAATATAGGTGTCAAACAGACTGTTTATTGCAGGACTCTTTGTGAAACTTGGGACAGGTGCCATTGGGGTTTCAATTTCCCATGCCCCTCCTAATCTGCGCTCACTCGGACACATCTATTCGGAGTCTTCCCACTACTAATGTTGCCTGCATCCATGTACTTTCTAGGCCTTTTGTAGCATAAGTTACTGTTCTGTCAGTGGCATTGTTATTAAAAGAAGTTCTCGAACATTTAAGTGGTTGTTTCCATGATGGTAATATAATTGTTCTCTTAATACCATATACCACACCGGCTAAATTTGACATGTGAAATACTGTTTTTAACCTAAAGAATGCTCATTGACACTGAAGTATATTGCTCCAAATCCAAGGCTTTTTGTAGATATTTATAGTGTTTATGTAGTATAAACCAGCTAATATACTAATGATCCTAATTTGTATAATTATATCAAAAGATGGCATTTACCAAGAGTGATAAATCTGGAATCTGCCACTCAAATTCTACTAAGCTAAACTAGAAAAAAAAGAATTCCAATAGCACTGGGCTTTAAACATCCACTACAGACGGTGTACAATTAAATAGTAGTTAATACAGGTTCAGTAGTGGTAAATTTTGGGGGAGCATTGGCACTATGGTGTTAACAGCTATTATATTCAATAGGATACTTAACTTCCAAGAAGCCCTCTGTCACACATTAATAACAATAGTATTACCATATACCGGGGCTCCCAAATTTATCTGTTAAGCAGGTAAATACTCAAGGTTGGTCCTTGCAATGTTGTAACACTGTTAAATAATGGAGAGGGGCTCTTAGAATACAATATTGGGATGTTTTTTCAAAGTTTCCCATTTAATAATAAAAATGCAAATGCTTTTGTCCTGCCTGTATCAATACAGCCATAGAAATAGTTACTTGAGGTGTATTGCAACGTCATCCGCTTTAATATACTATTAAAATATCATGACATGTTTCTCCAAGATTCCTCCTAATTGAGCTACTGCAAGTCTTTTTTTGTGTTTTTGTTTTTGTTTATGTATTTGCATGATATTTTGCTCTTGGCTTGCTATTTAACTTCTAACCATACTTTACACATGATTGGGCATTGATTGTATTATGCATTGACTGCATATTTTTCCCCTTTAAAGCAAAACTTCCCTAATTCATTAGTTACTGGATAGCAATGAGAAATGTGTGTAAATTGCAATAGGTTCCCCTGTTAAGAATGAATCTCAAAGTGGATTAAGATTCCTTCACCTGTGTTGCGAATTAGTAGGTAACTTATTGGACCAAATGCAGAGTTTAGAAATAAGTGGAAAACAGATTGGAGACTACAAATGGGCTAAACCTTTTTTGACCATGTAAGGGGAGTTTAAGTACATTTTATTCTCTGCATGTAGAGAGAATACTTTTTTGGCTGATCTAGAGCTGCAGGTCATTAATTATTAACAGGTGTTTATATAGTGCAGATTATGTAACACTTTACAATTTTAACAATCATTGCAACAAGAGGGTAGGTTAGAGGGCCCTGCTCACAGACTTCCACAATCTATAGTACATTGGGGATTGAAGCATAAGAGCAAGTGATACAGTGTATATATCAGACAAATGGACCAGCCTGGTAATATGGAAAAGTGGTCAGTAATGTGTATGATCAGTCACACAGCATTGCCAGCAGCAAAACTTAAGGAAATGTTATTGAAAAAAAAGGCGTTCAATTTGTGTTAATCATGTAGCAGAAAGGAAACTGGATAACAAACTAGTTGTAAATAGGGTAGACAAATGTTAAGTAGTGTGTTGAGGAATTTGATAAGCTTGTCTGAAGAGATGAGTTTTAGAGGAGCGCTTGAAAGTTTTGAGTAGAAGATAGTCTTATTGGGAGAAGGTTATTCCAGAGAGTGGGTGCAGTCCAGGAGAAGTCCTGTAACCAGGAATCAGGGCATTTGTTTTGTGTAGAGGATTGCTGTATGTCCTGTGAAGATCTGAGAGCTGAGAGAGATAAGTGAGGATATAGGTACAGTCCTATATATGGCTTTGTAGGTTACCAACAGGATTTTGTATTGAATTCTGTAATAAAGGCAACCAATGTAGAGAATGACAGTGGACCTTCTCTAGTAGTGTTTTTCAAGGAATATCAGTCAAACTGCTGCATGCACTATAGACTGTGGAGGCGGC
>WWET01003884.1:51058-66254 GCA_011038615.1 Limnodynastes dumerilii | reverse complement strand
CTGCCTCCATGTCTACTCCCTATTGCCAGTGCCAGCCTCCATCTGCCCCCAATTGCCAATGCCTGCCTCCATGTCTACCCACAAATACCAGTGCCAGACTCCATCTGCCCTTATTACCACTGCCTGCCTGCATGTCTGTCCCCTATTGCAAATGCCTGTCTACATGTCTGCCCCCAAATACAAATGCCAGCTTCCTTCTTTCCCTTATTGCCGGTGCCTGTCTCCATGTCTGCCCCCTATCGTCAGTGCCAGTCTCTATATGCCCCCTATTGACAGTGCCTGCCTGCATGTCTGCCGCCAAATGCCAGTGCCAGCCTCCTGCCCCCTATTGCCAGGGCCTGCCTCCAGGTCTGCCCCCTATTGGCAGCCTTAATCTGCCCCCTATTGCCAGTGCCAGCCTCCAATGCGATGTCTACCCCCAATTGACAGTGCCAGCCTTCACCTGCCCCCTTGTTATGTCTGTTAGTCTCCCTGGTCCTTTCACTATCTGTATCCCTCCACAGCTATCCACAGCCCATGTAGATAGGAAAACAAAGCATAGGGTAGGGGCCCCCAGGCCACTCACCAGTCTAGAGTAGGGCAATGGTAGCAGGGGAGACATGCTGCATACCCTCCAACATGACCCCCTCCATTCGGTACATAATACTCTGCTCCTGCTCTTCCTTCCTAATCTCTGATTGCAGTCACCTGTGTTACACACCTTTCTATTCAAATAACTAGTATAAAACAGGTGACTGCAATTATTTTAGGAAGGAAGAGCAGAAGCAGAGTATTATGTACCGAATGGAGGGGGTCATGTTGGAGGGTCTGCATGCTGGATACTGGCTGAAGACAGTGACACTCAGGAACTCTGCAGAGGTGAGTTCCTGTGTGCGGAGCCTCCTCTACCAGATCATCACAGCGCCACCTGCTGGATAACTGGCTAATTGCAGCTCAAATAAATGAAAAAAAAAAAAATTCTCTGCTTATCGGGACAAACAAGACAATGGGCGGGACAGCGGGTCAGTGCACCGAAATCGGGACTGTCCCGCGGAAAACGGGACAGTTGGGAGGTATGCCAATCTGGTCTGGCTTCTGAGCTCCTCCTTATTCTGTCCCATCATCATATTCTACTAAACCCAATTGGATCCCGCAGTTGATGATCCAAATATAATATTTATTGACAAGTACAATAGAGTACGGTAAACTATTTTTATCCTGCCGTTCTCACCATTGTTGTGTTGTTTTATGAAGAGAAGTTTGCCATGAGATCATACTGTAATACTGTAATGTGAGTCAAACACCTATTGCAAACATCCAGATTTTTATTATACAGTATGTCTCCTAACTTTTTTCATAAAAAAATAAATGCTGACTAATGGCACATTTTTCTTTTCTTATGTGTAAAATAACAGTATGTGTGCTTGTTTCTTAAATTCTAAAACTGTAAAAAACCTTTGCTACGTTCACACTGTACCAGTGTGATTATGGTAAAACCTGGTATACCGTATTTTATTTTTAAGATACAGTCACAGTAGTCTCCTAGTGATACAGAATGGTGGTGTGCCGTTTTTATCCCGATTTTGTAAAGGAAGGAAAAATAAATAAATGACATCTAGTGGATGGTGTGTAAATTACAATTAGACCATATTGAATCTTCACCCCCCAATACAGCAGATAGCTCAGATCATGTTGGATACCCTTTAATAAATAAAGGTTAAATATGGGAAATCTATTTTACAGTTAAAAGCAAAAATTAAATGAAATATAAGCAGGCATTGCTTGTTATAGTGAAACTGCTACCTATATGCAAATCTGAGCTAGCAGATTCAGAGTAATAATCAAAGTTAAAATGAAGCAAATTTGGCAAGACCCTGTTGTACCATGAGAGGAACAACGTTGAAAGATTAATATTTATTTCTCAATGAAATTTCTGTTTAATAATAAATATTGTGAGTTACATGCAAATCTGAAAATATTTTAACTGTAAGTAGATTAAATGAGGAATTAATGCATAAGATTTTGTCCTAAGGCAAAGTTACTCCTGATTTGCGCTTTCAAATAAGTAACTTCAATATATCATCGTATCTTTCGGTTTATGTTTCTCTTGGGGCCAGATTTACTAAGCTGCGGGAAAGGAAGAGTGGAGATGTTGCCCATAGCAACCAGTCAGTTTTTAGCTCTCACTTTTCTATTACATACTAGAAAATGTCAGCTAGAATCTTATTGGTTGCTATGGGCAATATCTCCACTTTTCCTATCCCCCAGCCTAGTAAATCTGGCCCTTGGGGATGTCTGCCATGGTTTGTTGCTATGGGAAACAACACAAACCCCCCTCTGTCTACAACTGTGTTAAGAGATGCATCTTATATAAGAAAAACTGTCTAATGAAAGTTTAAAACTGAAAAGTACATAAGAAAGTCAAGAGTATAAATGTCATTTAGTAAAACTTGTGAGAATGCACATACAAGCCAATAATTTGATATCAGCTAAAGGTGGTCAACACTTTGAAGTAGCGATGGGCAAAATGCAGCTCTACTGATCACTTGTTTTATTAAGCTCCTTCTTATTTTATTGTCATGTTTTTGTTATTACATGTGCCACTTATTTAAACATGTCTGCAAATATTTGATATTTGTAATTTTCATTGATTACTACACTCACAAATTTAAAGTAGTCTTTCCAGACATCCTCAGACATACTGCATATTTTTAAAGGGTAGGAGGTCAACTGCTAGTCTATAGTTTTGTTCATGACTGTTTTTAAGAACACCAACAATTACTTTCAGTCCTCTTTTATTATTAAATTAACATGTAGCTCATATACTTTATTGTAAGGATCAGAGTGCGTCAAAAACGGAAAGCTTCATTTGGACCCTTAGTCTGTAATGTTATTAATAAAAAAAAGCCAGTATCAGGCAACATAATATATCTGAGCATTTGAAACAATCAGATTACTAAACCCAAACTCATATACTTAATAATATCACACAATTTTATATATATAAAAAAAACACATCATGGCTTTGATTGCACAATCTTTTTATATTTAATTAAGATGTTATTCTCATTATTTTAGGCAGTACATCAGACATATTTATTACTGGTGCTTTCTTCACACATCTTCACTTCTTCTTGAAGCCACCTTTCACTTGTCCGATTGTCTTATCCCCAACATCTTTAGCTGCATGGCATCCTTTTTCTACAGCTGAAGAGGGACAGAACAGACAGTATGAATAAATATAATATGGCATCTAATAGACAGCACAAATTCCTCAGTGGTTGTTTCACAGAATACATTTCTGTATTTCATATTTACATACTAGTGAGAGTCCCCGCACTGGTGGCTGTCATTGAAAAGTAGACACAGCTGAAAGTTCCTTTTTGGCTATCTCTATTTCGGATGGCAGCCATTTTAGATTTTTGATTTATGAATGGGTGAGTATGCGATCGGCATACTCGTTTCACCATATCATTATGTGATAAGCACTGCAAACAGAGTTGCTGAACCACATTACTGTTCTTTACTGTCAGGATGGTCCGGATGATGAATGCAGCATTCAAAAACAAACAACAGTATATACAGTCCCAGGTCTCTGCAACTAACTCTACCACTTAGCTGGTGTCAGTCGCACCACCCACGACACAAACCAGCTATTCCAGCTGGCCTCCTCCCCAGCTCTAACTAACTCTGATTAGACCCAGGTCTTCCAGCTGTGAGCATACTGTGTAAATACATTTTACTTGCCTTCTTCAACAATTTTTTGTCCTTCTTCCACAACCTGTTTTGCAGTATCCTGTGCAGCATCTTTTCCTTGTTTAACTGCAATGACAGGCGATATGTACATTAGAAAAATGCACTTTGACGACTAGCAACAATATTTGCTATCACAAAAGAGTTTCAGAACCTGAATTGCTTTCTTCTTCATACATAATAGTTTTGCAAACTATTTTTTAAAAACAAAGGTGAAAGAAAAAGTATTTGACCGTTTCCATGTATACTCCTTATTGTGAAAATACAAGAAAGAGAACTATACATCATAAAGAAATATGCCAGCAGAAAGGAAAGTTTTTGTCATGTACAGTTCTTTGTGTAAGCAGTTGTGATCAGTGAAGCAAGGTTAAGTGAACACTTGGCCATGTTTACAGATAACAGAACACGGCAGGGTGTGGTAAGAATGGCTGTTGGTTTGTGATGCATTTCATGGGTGGAAAGACAGAGAGCCGTAGGCTTCTCTCACCCAGCAGAGGTGCGGTTCCACCTGCACACAGGCCATTAGAGATCATTTCAAAACCTCAATCCTCAGGGCACACCATAAATAGACAGACATTTATCCTAACAACATTGACTTAGAGTGACATAACATCTATAGCAGGGACTTACCGCCTGATACGCATCTTGGGCTGCATAGCTAAATAATATAAACGTTTAATCATACACAAATATACTATTAAAGATCAAGATATTGGGCCGGATCCAGAACTACGTCCGTCTTCCATAGACGGACGTAATTCAATAAACAATAGCTACTGCGCATGCGTAGTAGCTATTGTACGTAATCTGCGTATCGTTTCGATACGTAGATTGCGTATATGCGGTCTTTCTATAAATAGATTAAGGGCACCCAGAAAAAGTGAATGCTATAGTGCCCCCCAACCTCTGTCCTCCCATAGTTTAGTGAGCCAGGGAGCGGAGGGAGCATGCTTCCTAACATTTGCTGGCTAAAAGGAAGTGTTGTAAGGTTCTTCTCTTCCTGCTTAATGTGGATTCTTACTACACTGAAAGTCTGTGGAGAAAATGAAGAAAAATAGAAATATAGAAAATAGCCGCCGTTACATATTTCTCTTCCTCTATTAACACATCTGTCTTTCGGCCTCCCCCCTTATCCATTCATTACACATTCCCATTCCTTCCTCGCCTACATTATACATCTATGGACAAGGCACACTATGTGGGGTATATTATGGGTCTGGGAATGACACATACTATAATATGTGGTTTATATTAGGGTTTGGGGATGCCACACTAAATACAGTATATAGTGTACCATCCCAGACCCCTAATATACCCCACATATATAATATGTGTCATTCAATGATACTTGTACATTATATAGTATGCCATTCCAGACCCCTAATATTATCCCACATGTAATACTAGTATATTAGGGATCTGGAGATGGCACTTGGCTGTGCTCTGCGGCACTCCTTTGGTCTGCCAGGGCGCGGAGCACAAGCTCCACCCTCGCTACTCCTCTGGATTGAAATAAAAGCTTCCAGCGGGTGCACCAATGCAACAGGAATATTATTGTCTGTCTCAAAACTGGATGCAGGGAACTGTGGCTACACCAGGAAATCAGAGTTCAATATGTCAAACCTAACATTGCCATTCATTTTATATGTTTTCTGTTGATTTCCATTGTACGCATCTAAATGTCAACATTCTTCCTAGTTTAAAATCCCCTGAAACTAGGGGGTTGATCTTGAGAAAGGGCAAAACAAGAGCTAGTTGCTTGCTAATTGTACCCCACTTATGGTAATGAGTGTCATTTGTTATATGTTGGTGTGTCAAATGTTTGTATTTTATTTTCTCATTAGAATAGGTGGTAGGTCAATGTTTATAAAGGTGCAGTAATGATTTTGGGATGTATTACAGCTAGACCTCCCTCCCCTAATATATACTGTACTCTAGTGACCCCTATACCATACACACTGCACCCTAGTGACTACCATGCAGTATACACTGTGCCCTAATATTGGTGGGTATCTGTCTATTTGTCACCCTCCTACTCAAGTTTCTGGTAGCGCTAGAATACTGATGTTACCTAATGCCATGTGTGACATCAGTTACTGAAATATAGGCAGATGCACACCAGACAATATGGTGCATTGCCTTCTGCTGTGACGAGGATAATGCTTCCTGCTCCACTTCATTGCCCTCAATTTGCCTCTGCACCGTCCTTCTCCCCCTGAAGTATTCTGGGGTTGTAGATATACCAATAGAATAGTGATATAATTTAATGTACATATATTTACCAACTCTATAAGCTTTTCTCCTTTATATTATCCACTTTATATCTGTACTTGTTTTTGCATTAAATACTACAATGTTATTTGTTGTGAGAGTAAGCTGGAGATATCTGTATTATTAGGTATTTTTACAGTTAAACTGGGTCAGAAAGATTACATTAAATAATGCTTACAGCTTTGTGCAAACTACTATTTTTGTCTTTTTGGATTATTTATTTTAGATGGTCTGATTAAAATAAGACCTTTAGTTATGGATTAAAATGAACCTTGAGATTTGTCTGTACTTCCCATCCATATCTAGAGATTTTGGTACCCTGGGCAAGATAATTATTATACCCCCAGTCACACCATTTTATCCATAATACATATTACATTATCAGTCACACCACTCTACTCACAAAACATATTACACCCCTTTAGTCTCTCCACTTTCCCAACATAACATATTACAACCCCAGTAACACCCATTTCCCCTTATTACATATTATAACCCCCTAGTTGTACTCCCCCACATTACATATTCAAGTCTCAGTCGTTCTCACTCAACTTTACTTATTATACTCCCCAGTCACACTATTATCACATAGTGTACCTTCCATAACATTCACTGAATGAAAAAAGGAAGAATGGAGCCTGAAATACAAACATGGACTAATAATTTTAAAATATTTTCTGACTTACCCTATAGACTGCACCATGGTGACCACCATATTAGGCATACTGCACCTTAGTGACTATCATAAAATAAACACTGCGCCTTAGTAATGCTATATGATCCACACACACTGCATCCTAGAAACTATTTATACATATTGTAGAATAATATATAAATGGCCTCTTTATAATGGCATTAGATTAACAACATTCAACGTGCCATCATATAATTCCATACATCCAAATAGTTATTATGTCTCAAAATAGGCTAAGGGTGGGTGTATTGAGGGATATTAAGCCCTAATTTGTGGACATATAAATGCAGTCAGCAGATGAACTCCAGAAGATGTGGTGCTGTGTCTAATGTCTCCATTTCACACCTGTGGGCTTCTGGGTCTTGCTTGACTGAACTAGCCACTTTGCCCTCACTATGCTCCAGTACCTTCTTGCTCCCCCTTTCACACATTTAAAACAGTTTAGGACTGCACTTAAACAAACCATGGTGTAATGTGGTTTCGTTATGTCATTTAATTAAATATGACAATGATGTTTCTTGGCACACATGTTATGCTAATAAATAACTAATATCTGCACTGAATATTTGTTAGATTTGTCATTGTTTTCATATATGATTTTTTAATTGGTGTCAGAATGTGCAGTTCTTCCCAGTAAAGAAAGTTTTATAAATGTGTCATTTTGTGTTATACAATAATATCCTAAAACTTCAGTGTTATTAATTATGTAATCTCTGGATGAATAATATGTATCCCCAGGAGAATGATATGTGTCTATTTGATTATTACAAGTTAAACAAACATTTCTTACCTATAGCATCTGTATTTAAATCAAGTCCAGCTCCTTTCATTAAGCGAGACATATTGACGTCAGAATCACGTGAAATTGACACCTCAGGGAAACAGAACCAGTCACAAGATAAACAAAACTGCTTAGAAGAGATTCCAATGATGTGTTTTTATGTGTGAACAGATGCCCCTCCTCATGTCCCCAGTAGAATGCCCCCATTGGTCATCGTTTTACCACACCATAGCTTCTCTGTGGTTGTCATAATTAGGATATCAACAAGTGGCGGAATTAATTTTTGAGCAGCATTGTCTTCTATTCCCTGCAGGCTGGGAGGAGAAAATTTTTACTGGAAAATTCCAGCCTAATAGAAGAAACATCGCCTCAAGCAGAAAATAGGGTTCTTTTCTCTTAAATTATTTACTGCATATTTGGCGTGTGAATTCCTTATCTGTTATGCAGCAACTATTTACATACAGAATTGCCAGCTTTATATAGCAACAAAATGAAAAGTATAAACACAAATGCTCAAAAAAGAGATCCAAACTATATACTTTATTGTTTACTAGTGCCTAGATATTTACATTTTACTACTTAAGAAATCTATATTCTGACTTTAATGACCAGTGCTTTCATCTTCTCTAATACAAACAAATACATACACACACTTACATATTTATATAAAACTACAATTTTTAGAGTTTTTTTTATGCTATAAGTAGTTTGTTAGTCAGTTATTCTCTTTCTTGTCTTTTAACTATATGTTAAACTTATGATCTTATACATTCTAGGCAACATCACCAATTGCTTAAACTTAATACAAAAACAAATCAAAAACAGCTTACAAGACAGTGTACCAAAAAGCACCCCATATGCCACTTAAAGAATTATTTAGTCATACAGATTTATGTTTCATATATCATTTAGAAGAAAAGCAGGTTAACAGAATGCAGTTTATCTTCTTGTACAACATTTTACTAAATTCCTAACAAACCAAAGAACAATTACATAGTTATTTTAGCCATTCAAGAAAAGCACCATTGTAAGAAGAAAATCTGTTTGGGTAATCCAATGCATGGGAGCACACAGAAAAACAAGTCAGTATGTACACCTTGATTGGTTGCTATGGGCAACATCTCCACTTTTCCAAACCCGCAACTTAGTAAATCTGGCCCTTAAACTCTGGATCAGCCCCATTGTGTGTTAAATAATTCTGTACATACTTTCTCTGTATAAGGCACCTTTGGAGCTAAATAATTTTTTAAGGTACTCCTAAAGCATTATAATTACTGAACTGTCCTGTTTTTTAAGTAGTTTGGTCAAAACAACATAAGAGAGCAGGGACATATACATAGTATTTCCATAACCTTGAATTATTCTTTTTATTGAATTTTTCTGACTTTTTTCTGCTTTCATTTACATTGTTGGTTTCTGAGGCTCCTTGTCTAGGGGCCTGATCCAGACCTACGCTGGTTGGCGTTAAGACGCAGCGTAAGATCGGCTTAAACAGATGTTTCCCGGCATAGCTACGGCAACACCCAATCATTGATCGGGCGTCCGTAGCAGCGCCGTAGTAACGCTGGAGGGGGTGTCCTCCAGCGTTACTGCGTTCAGGTTAGTGTAGGTGGGCGGGGGGAGGTAGTTTAATGAGGGAGGGAGGGGTTAGCGGGCATATGTTCCTGTGTAAGCGTATTTTCCCTTGCTTAGGCTGGCTGAAGTTAGAGTAGCCTTCAGCCGTTGTAAGCGAAGGAAAATACGCTTGCACAGGGGGAGTGTTGGGCAGAGTGCACGCCTATACGCTGTGCTTTACTAAGCACAGCTCATCGGCGTAGGTCTGAATCAGGCCCTAGGAGTAAGGCTGAGTTATGCTGACACAAAAGGTCAATTCAATGTAGCTGTAATTACCCAGAAAGCCACAAATTGTTTAAGGGAGAGAGGTTGAGCTATGGTGACTGTATAGCACAGTCTCTCTCCTTACAAGTCCAGTGCTCTAACTGACCTTCTACTTAAAATGGAGCTGCTGGGAGAGCATAGCACAGCTTCTCGCTTTGGGCTCCATTTACTAAATGGTGAAGCCTTTGTTTTCAGTAGATAAAGACCGTTTTCACCTGAAAACGGTCTTTATCTTCCTAATACGAAGGCTTTACTATTTACAAAGCTATGATCAGGGCTTTTTTTTTGTCGTCGGACACACGGAACGGCGTTCCGGCACCTTTTTCAGTACAGCGGAGGACTGTCCCGCTGTCCTGTCCGACTCACAACTTGTCCTGAGAGATCAGGCTCTTGGGACAAAGTTGTTTTTTTTTTAAAAGCCCGTGCCGCTGTATATGGGCTTTTAACAGTGCAGTACAGGTAATACAGAGCTCCTACGGGAGCCCTGTAGGACCAAACCTGTTACTGCGAATGGCAGTGACCGAACCTATGCAGTCACTGCCATTCTAGCAACAGATTTGGTCGTACAGAGCTCCCGTTGAGCCCTGTATTACACCGCACCACGCGACCACCGGCAGACAAAGAGAGGACGCGCCGCGGAGGAAGGGACATCAAAGGTAAGTAATAAAAGACATGAAGGCTGTACATAAAGGGCAGACATAGGGCTGTACATAAGGGGCAGACATGGTGCTGTGAATAAGGGGCAGACATGGAGGCTGTGCATAAGGGGCAGACATGGAGGCTGTGCATAAGGGGCAGACATGGAGGCTGTGCATAAAGGGCAAACATAGGGGCTGTGCATAAGGGGCAGACATGGAGGCTGAACATTATAATGGAGGCTGGACATTACAAGAGGCACACATGGGGGCTGGACATTAAAAGGGGCACACATGGAGGATGGACATTACAAGGGGCAGACAATGGAGGCTGAACATTACAAGGGGCAGACATTGGAGGCTGGACATTACAAGGGGCAGACATGATGGCTGGACATTACAAGGGGCAGGCATGGAGGCTGGATATTACAAGGGGCAGACATGGAGGTTGTACATTACAAGGCACACAATTATAAAAAATGTAAAGGGGGCTGTAATAAGGACTGAAACTTATGAGGGGTCTGCAATAATGTCGAAAAATTATAGGTGGGCTGTAATACGGGCTGATGAGGGGTGAGTTCCTGCACTTTTTTTTTTTTACAAAAAAAGCACTGGCTATGATTGCCATGGAAACCATGGCAATCAATAGCTGCAACACCCTTGATTGCTGATAGATGTATTTACTAAGTATCGACATGGATTTTAACAATCGCTAAACGCTATGTAACGTCATCTTCAAATAGCTTTAGTGTAAGTATTCCTACGTTCTCCCCATATACATATAATAAATAAAAATTACAGTTTAAAAAAAATTATTATTATAATTTAAAATAAATAATTATAAACATAAAAAATAAAAAAAAATAAAAAAAATAAAGACAGTTCAACTTACCTGTTCGGCGTCTTTCTCTTTAGTAGAAAGATTAAAAATGAAATCCCAGCGCATACGCAGTGTATTTAACTTTTAGGACTTGAAAATTTTCAAGCCCCAAAAGTTAGCCACTGCCCATGTGCTGGAACTTAATCCACACACGCTCATGCATGCAAAATATCACACATACACACTTAACATAACATAACATAACATAACATAACATAACATGCATGCATAATATGACACACACAGACACACACACACACACACACACACACACACACACACAACATATATGCATAATATCACACACACACACTCTCTCTCCTCTTGTACAACACACACACTCTCTCTCTCCCTGTAAAACACACACACACACACTTTTTCTCTCACTCTACGCTCTGGGCGGTTGCACCGCTCGCACCCCCCTAGTTACAGCCCTGGGCATTAAGGCTTACTGGACATACAAAAGGAAGGGGCAGAAAGGCTGGCTGGCCAGATATACATGAGGGGCCTGATCCAGCGCTACGAAAATTCGCAACGACGGGCGAATGCGAATGTTCGCTCGTCGTATACATGGACGGGGAGATTGGATGGTTTTAGAGACACACAAGAAGGCAGGAAAGGATGACTGCAGCGAAACACACACAAGGAGGAGACAGAAATGCTGGATGGAGGCCTCTTTAATATGTGTAGATATGTATGCCTTATTAGTTAATTCCTCAAAAAGTTTTACTTTCATACATTTCCTTTAATTGAATGTAGCCCAGTAAAAAAATATATTTTTTATTTTCTATATATCACATGATCCAGACCTACGATCATGATACGCTCATGTCTGTAGTGTATTTACGCCAGCTTACCTACGATGCACTCCCCTAGGCACTCCCCCTGTTCGTACTTACATTTGCCGTCTTACACTGAGCAAACCCTACCCTAACTTTTCCACGCGTAGTCGTGGCCATCGTACAGCGCCTTGCATAGTTACGATGGTTAGCTCGCCCATACTGTACAATTTAAATGGCTCACCCCGCCCTCGGTGTGTATTTACGGCTTTCGTATGGCAGGCACGCCCCCTTGAGCGTAGTAATGAAGCTGGTACGCTCAAGGCCTATATGCTCAGACTTTCGTAGCGTAACATGAGCGTAACATCTGCCCCGAGCATGCGCAGTAAGTACAAATGGCCGTTTTTACGACCATCGTAAAAAAAAGCACCCGGGCGTAGGTCTGGATCAGGCCCATTGAGACTTTTATATTATAAGGTTTTTCCTGTGCATATTAATAAAGTTGCTATTTTGCTAGGTATGTAGTGTTTCCAGAAAAAAAAAAGTTCTATGTAGTTATTTACTGAGCTTATAAAGTCATATATGAATATAAATAGTCCAATGCCCCTTTATTTAGGAAACAACATTTATATGTAGATCACACTGCTAAAAGAAGATCTGAGTGTTTTAGGATAATTTTGACTTGTTCTCTGCACATACTATATACATACTATACAAAAATCAGGTAGATCAGCTAATAGGCCATAAGGTTAACATTTAATAACTAGATATTATGCTAACATACGGTCAATACAGTATCTGAGTATCTGAGGTGAACATCAGCACTTAGCATTTTACTTAGCTTGCAGCAATCAACCTGCAAAACCAGCCAGCAGTAATCAGCCTGATTATCCCAGTCAGCACTGAACTGTCTGCAGACTACTATTCCAGCTTCTGACCTCTGCTGTCTGCAGATTGTTATTACTGGTCCAATCCAGGTCAAGCTAAATTAATCCAGTCCAGGTTAAGTCCTGTTCCAGTTCATGTCCAGTCCAGGTCAAGACAAGTCTAGTCCAGTCCTGGTCCAGGTCAAGTCAAGTTCAATCCAGTCCTGGTCCAATCCAGGTCAAGTCTTGCTCCAGTCCAATCCATTTCTGGTTAAGTCAAGTCTTGCTCCAGTCCAGGTCAAGTCAAGTATTGCTCCAGTCCAATTCTGGTCCAGCCCAGGTGAAGTCAAATCTTTCTCCAGTTCAGTCCATTCCTGGTCAATTCCAGGTCAAGTCAAGCCTTGCTCTAGTCAAGTTCAAGTCTTGTTCCAGTCCAGTTAATTCCTGGTCCATTCCAAGTCAAGTGAAGCCTTTCTCCAGTTCAGTCCAGGTGAAGTCAAGTTTAGCTCCAGTCCAATCCATTCCTGGTCAAGTCAAGTCTTGCTCCAGTCCAGTCCATTCCTGGTCCAATCCAGGTCAATCATGTCTTGTTCCAGTTCATATCCATTCCTGGTCAAGTCAGGTCCATTCCAATCCTGGTCAAGTCACGTTTGCCTCGTTCAACTCCAGTCATGGTCAAGTCCAGTCCAGCCAAACCTGTCTTGTTCGGTCTAGCCAAGCCTGCCGTGTCCAGTCCAGCCACGCCTGCCTTGTCCAGCCAGGTCAAGCCTAAATTGTCCATCCTTTGCCTACTGACTCATGAGCAAGTCCTACATAAAGTCCCCAGGCTTCCTCTACCTCACTGAACCACTATCACATCGCTGGGAACCCAGAAAGGATACCCTTGCAAGTCAGTCTGTGATAATGAGCATGCTATGAAAAACATTGGCACCCACTGAAGTAAGAACCAACGCTTTTCTCATTCATTCCGGAGAAACCAAAATTAATCTATTAAAATACACTATATCAGCTACAAAATCAAATACCCTCTTTTAAGAACATAGGTTTTTACTGGTGTGGCATATGCTTGATGTGCAGAGCATGTCCAGGTACCAAGTGTAGGTGAATTTACCATTAATGGTATAAAGTATTTCATCAGATCCTTTATTACTTGCCAAAGTCATCATGTCATCTACCAACTTGAATGTTTATGTGGAAAGTAATATGTAGAGATGAGCGGGCTCGGTTCCCAGAGAACCGAACACACCCGAGTTTGGGGATCCGAGGCAGGATCCGAGCATAGCTCGGATCTTCCCGCCCGCCTCGGATGACGTCACATTTGCCGGACTTCAAAATCCTGCATCGAATCTCGCAGGGTTTTGCTTCCGGCGCCAGACGCAACGCGGAGGAAGGAGCAAGGGACGCCGCAAAGGTAAGTAAACAAGACTGGGGGAGCTGTACACATGATGGGAATAATGCTGGGGGAGCTAGACACAAGCCCTCTTACCCCCAGTCTATCTATATATACCCCATGTATTATTATCTCCATCTATCACACCTATAGAATGTCAGCCTGTGACACAATCCCTCTTACCTCCAGTCTATCTATATATACCCCCATGTATTATTACCTCCATATATCACACCTATAGAATGTAATCCTGTGACACAAGCCCTCTTACCACCAGTCTATCTATATATACCCCATGTATTATTACCCCCATCTATCACACCTATAGAATGTAATCCTGTGACACAAGCCCTCTTACCACCAGTCTACATATATATACCCCATGTATTATTACCCCCATCTGTCACACCTATAGAATGTAATCCGGTNTATACACAGGTTATTATACACAGGTTATTATACATCGGCTATTATACACAGGTTATTATACACAGGTTATGATATACCGGGTATTATATACAGGTTATTTTACACAGGTTATTATACACAGGTTATTATATACAGGTTATTATACACAGGTTATTATACACCGGCTATTATACACAGGTTATTATATATAGGTTATTATATACAGGTTATTATATACAGGTTATTATACACAGGCTATTATATACAGGCTATTATACACAGGTTATTATACACAGGTTATTATATATTGGCTATTATATACAGGTTATTATATACCAGCTATTATATACCAGCTATTATACAGAGGTTATTATGCAAAGGTTATGATGATAGACATATGATGGGGCTGGCCACTGGGGACATATGTTTGGAATCAGGGGCTGATTGGGAAATGAAAGTGGCCCTGGAAAAAAAACCTTAAAGTGGCCTCGGGGGCGGGACCAAATCAACTGTAGGCGGGGCCAACACAAAGTGGGCGGTATTACCAATTATTGATACCCGCAAAAAGATATAGTGAAGTATCGACTCACCGTTTTGCAGTCATCTGTCTTGGGATGACTTGCTAGTAGTTCTTGTTGATTGAAAATCTTCTCCTGATGATTGAAGATGCTGCTCCTCTTGATATTAGATGCTGTTTGGCCTCTACTGGCTCTTGACATGACGTCCTCCTGCTTCCTGTTCTGGGGTGCCTCTGCTGATGACCATTCGATCACTAGAGGTCCCCCCTTTTATAGTGTATACTGTCCACAAATAAAACAAATCTGTCACACACTGAGGTTGGGCAGAGCACCACCACAGTATAGCAGTGCCCCTATACAGTAC
>WWET01003884.1:3343-26963 GCA_011038615.1 Limnodynastes dumerilii | reverse complement strand
GAAATAAATAAAGTAGTTTGGGGAGAAGAGACATCTTAAAGGCCGCAACTCTGCCCAGCCAGGAGACTTCAAAATTAACCCAGGAATTAACTAACGTGGTCAGTTGAGTGTACAACGGGGAGAGGTTAACCTCGAACACTTTACCCAGGGAGTTAGGGACCAAGATTCCCAAGTATGACAGGGCTGTAGATTTCCAAGAATCCGAAAACCTGGCTTTTAACTGCTCCAAGACTCGAAGGGTCACATTACAAGGGAGTGCCTCTGTTTTGGTTGTGTTAAGTTTATAGTAGGACCCCGCGCTATAGTTAGACAAAATCTCATGTAGGGTCTCCAGAGAGGACCCCGGGCTGGTAGCAAACACTAGGACATCGTCCGCGAACAGACACAACTTGTGAGTCGTATCTTGCACTCGGACTCCTGGGAAGGTGGGGGACAACCTGATTTTGTGGGCGAGGGGTTCGATGGCTAGTGCGAATATCAATGGTGATAAAGGGCACCCCTGATGAGGGCCATTAGCGATATTGAAGGATGTAGAGAGGAATCCATTGCTAAAGACACGTGCTGAAGGCCCCTCGTATAGTGCCAGGATGGAACTCAGGATTTCCCCACCAAAACCGAATTTCTCCAAGACCTGCTCCATATATTTCCAGTGAAGCCTATCGAAGGCCTTTTCGGCGTCAAGGGAGAGGAGTACCAACTCCTCCCCTGACTTCTCTACCCAGTCAATTATAATTAGGACTCGTCGTGTGTTATCGGGACCCTGTCTACCCAGTACGAACCCCACCTGATCGGGACTAATCAAGGCCAGCAGTAAGGGATTAAGACGATTAGCTATTAGTTTAGCAAAGATTTTAAGGTCAGTATTTAATAATGCTCTGGGTCTATAATTCTTACACTCCGATGCATCCTTGCCGGGTTTAGGGATTGTTATTATTTGGGCCTCAAGCATCTCTTTAGGGAAGGAGCCCTGTTCAGTGACCTGGTTATATGAATTAGACAGCAGGGGCGCTAGCAGCGAAGAGAACTGGGTATAAAACTGGTTAATATATCCGTCAGGGCCGGGCGCCTTATTTTTGGAGAGTGACTTAATAACCTGCTCCACTTCTGTTATACTCCAGGGAGAGTTCAGCACCTCCAGGTCCGCCCGGGACACCGATGGTAGGGGCAGGTCGCATAGAAAGCTAGAGATGGCATCAGGCGTGGGTGGAATTGTGGCTGGGTCATTTTTTTTATTGTATAGGTGGGAATAGTAGTCTGCAAATAAATTAGCGATGGAGGGGGGTTCACAATTTTCCGACCGTTGGTGTCTAGCAGGCATCTTATTCAGTTAGTGGCCTGTCTGCTACGCAGCTTACGCGCCAGCAGCCATCCCGCCTTGTTCCCCGCCACATAGTATTTTTGGTTACGTTTAGTTAAGGCCGCCTTGATGCGTTGGAGTAGATGGGATTGCAGCCGGGCACGAAGGTCCTTTACTTTTTGCTTACCAGAGGCGGAAGGGCAAAGCTGGTTGCCTCTTTCCACCACCTGGATATCTTTCTCGAGGTCCAATAGGGTCTTGAGATACCGTTTTTTTAGCCTAGCTCCTACTTGAATAGCTGCTCCCCTAACAACTGCCATTAGAGCGCACCATTGGGTGGGTAAAGACTTATTCCCCGGGGTATTAGTCTGAAGGTATAAGTTAATGGAATCTTTCAGTGCCTTCAGGGGTTCTGGTGAATTTAATAAGTTGTTCTGCAACCTCCACGGTCTGGGAGGGGTCTTGGATATGTGGAGGTCCCATGTCCACACTACCGGAGCGTGATCAGACCATGTTATGGGGAGGATGTCAACAGAGGTGGAGTGCTGGAGAGTCCATTTGTCTACCATGACAAGATCGATGCGGGAGTAGCTATTATGAACAGGGGAATAGTAGGTGTAGTCCCTAGTATAGGGATATAATGTCCGCCACACATAATATATGTCAAATTCCCCAAGTTTCCCAAAGGCGCTGGGGACAGAACCCTCCGAGGACCTAAGCATGGAGGCAGATGGCATTGAGCGGTCCAATTTAGGGTCAGGGGCAACGTTAAAATCGCCAAGGATTATTAAATGACCCTCCCAGACCTTAGAGATTTCCTCATATAATTTCCTGAGGAAAGGAATCTGTCGCGAATTAGGGGCGTAGACTGACACAATTGTTACTACCCTATCTTCCAATCGGCCCATTACCATGAGGTAACGGCCATTCTTGTCTTCAAGTTTAGTGTGCAGGGTGAAAGTAAGTCTTGAATGGATGAGAATCGCAACCCCATTATGCTTGGCCGGACCATTAGCAGTATAGACTGTGGGGTACCGAGAGTCGCTAAACGCAGGGGGATTGGAGACAAAAAAATGTGTTTCCTGTAGGGCAGCCAGATCAGTTTTAAGTTTGTGGAGGGTGGACAGGGCCATGCGACGTTTATGGGGAGAGTTTAGCCCCTTGACGTTTAATGACAGGAATCTAACCATTTCCCCAATTGAGCAATAGAGCTACTGTCGTTAGCGGAAAACCTGGGGGGTGGAAGCACAACCAGTCCGCCACATTAGATATAGCATTGCGAGGGACCCATATGAAGGAGGAATAAGGAGGGGGGGAAGGAAAAATCAAATAGGCCAGTAACATCGGCCTAGAGAAATTGTCGCAGGGGTATAAAAGAAACAGAGAGGGGGGAATATGCGACAAACTATATGGGGGGGCCTGAGTGAGAGGGAGCCCGTCCAGGCAATACCCGTCCCGCATAGAACACAGAATAAACAACAGTGGAACATGTAACACACACCATACTAACCTAGCTCGTGTAAGCTAAGTGGTGTCAGAAAACCAAACGATACATATAAATCTTTGCAGGTGAATCAACCTATAATATACTAAGTATAAACATTTAGCAAAAATCTTGTATACGAATTAACCTCTACATTTGTAAGAATGAACAAAGAATAAACTTCACTGACTATAGGAGGGAGCGATCTGACTCTAAGCTCTCACCTGCATACTAATTAACTCTAGAAATGTACATTGCAAGAAAAGCTATCTTCTAGCTATAGCATCTTAATCAAAACGGATAAAGCAATATACAAATAGGAAAAGAAAGACAAATTAGGAAGCTTAGTCCGGACCATCCGGAAATTACCCGTCCCGCGACCATCCAGGGGTAGCCGTAGACTTCCTTGGAGCTGGTGACGTGGGAGGGGAGAGGTTCCATTCCTCCAACAGCTTCAATCCTGCTTCAACCGACGAAACGCTATAAGTAGAGTTCTCCCAGGTGATAAGTAGTTTGACCGGGAATCCCCAGCGATAGACAATTCCGTTCTCCCCGAGGGTTAAAGTCACAGGCACAAAGGAACGTCGCTTATTAATGGTAGACAGGGAGAAGTTTAGTCATTTTTTGGGAGATTTTCTGCTAGCTGCTTTTACTAAATACAAATTGCCATTAAATCGCCACTAATGGTAAAAAAAAAAAGGCAGATGATACAAATCTCAGATTTACTAAAAGGGTGTGTTGTTCATTTGCCCTGGGTCCTAAATTGTTAAATTACGAAAGAGGTAGCATGCTTCCGCATATAGTACTAGAAGGCACAGCATGCCCATGTATTGCATGGTATGTTGTGCCTTTTAGTACCATAAGTAGCACACCAAGTGTTAATGGCGTGCTAATGCAAAAATAATGGACCTGATTCAGACCCCCGCACCTTTTCCGTGCATGCGTGGGTCTGTAATTACGCGAGCGAGAGGGGAGTGCACACCCCCTGTTACCCCTCTCGCCCGTGTGGGCTTTATGGCAGCTTACACTGCCATAAGCCTGCCTTAAATGTAGCGTGCGGATCAGCGGTCCTTATGACCGCTGACCCGCTACAGTGTGGGAGCCCTCTCCCACACTGTACACTTAGCATGCTTCCCCCTTTCCTTGGAAATGGGCTCGGACGGAACAAATAGTAATCCTATAGTAACCCTAGCGTGCGCCCTCCACTTTAAGTCAGATCACTTACACACCTTGCATGCGTCAGTTACCTAACGTTGCTAAATGTGAATCCAGTCCAATGTTCCCCATACACATATAATAACTGATCATGTCCTCTGTACGCATATAATAACTGATCATTTCCTCTATACACATATAATTAACAATCATAGCCCTGATTTACACCAAAGAAGATCTGGCTTCTTACGTGTGTAAATTTCAGAATGTAATTACTGAGCACGCGCATACTACGCAATCTACGTGCCAGTTAGTTTAAGAAGAAAGAGGCTTGCTAATGACACCTCAGGGAGTGTTTAGTTAGAAGTACAGATGTGCGCCTGGCCATTTGGTTTTGGATTGGTTTTGCCTACAGTATTATTAACCTTAATAACATTCATTTCCACTCATTTCCAGTCTATTTTGAATACAGCTTATAATATTGTTTTTTTTATCCAGTTTGACTAAGGTAAGCGACAAAAGTCACTTTGTGATTGCTGCACAATTCTGTCTGCACAAATCTGTCCACAAAAAAGACAATCGATCACACACTGAGGTTGGGCACAGCACCCTATACAGTGATACAGTAGTATATATTATATTAGAGACAAAAGAAGTATGAAATTATTTTTGGGGTGTTATCCCACACTTGTGATTGCCGCACAAATCTGTCCGCAAAAAAGACAATCAGTCACACACTATGGTTGGGCAGAGCACAACCACAGTATAGCAGTGCCTCTATACAGTACACAGCCCCTATACAGTACACAGCCACATGTGGCAGCCCCTTGTCACACTGCACCACAGCCAAACCCCCAGTAACCCCATCATATGCCTCCAGCTCCAAAGTATCCCCATCACATATCTCCAGCCCCCCAGTAGCCCCCATCATATGTCTTCAGCCCTCATATGTCTCCAGACCGACCTTAACATCCCTCCATCATATGTTCTCAGCCCCCCAGTATCACCCATCCTTTCTCCAGACCCCCAGAATTCCTCATCATATGTCTCTAGACCCCCCAGAATTCCCCATCATATGTCCCCAGCCCCCCAGTATCCCCATCATATGTCCTCTGCCCCCCAGTATCCCCCATCATATGTCTACTGCCTTCCCAGTATTCCCATCATGTCTCCAGATCCCCCAATATTTCCATCATGTCTGCAGCTCCCCCCAGTATTTCCATCATGCCTGCAGCCCCCTTCGGTATTTCCATCATGTCTCCAGCTCTCCCAGTATTTCCATCATGTCTGCTGCTCCCCCTCAGTATTTCCATCATGTCTGCAACTCCCCCCAATATTCCCATCATGTCTCCATCTCCCCCAGTATTCTCATCATGTCTCCAGGTTTCCCCAGTATTCCCATCATGTCTCCAACTCCCCCAGTATTCCCATCATATCTCCAGCTTCCCCCAGTATTTCCATTGTGTCTTCAGAAATAAAACACTTTTGGCTATGAACTGTCCAGCACCTTCCCTACTATAATTTTCAAAATGTTAAAGTATTCTTACAATGTCAATATTTCTCCTTTATTTCTTCTTTCTTCTCAAGTACTGATTCTCAACTTCTGTCTTTCTTGTTCTCCTCAGATCACTGTGTCTCATCCATGTTGACACCACACTTTAAAATAATACACAGTAGAAATGGGCCCACAGTCGGGTCTTTATAATTCTCAACCGCTCCTTTCTTTTCAGTTTGCAAATTCCTGCACAACCCTACTTCCAAGTCAATTACCAAAAAAACTCCTTAGTTCTCTCATAACCAGTGCTATGATTCTACCACAAATCGGCTTTTACGTTCCTAAAAAACTACCTTATTTGCCCTGGGTCCTAATGCCCTCTATCTATCCCAAAAAACAGGAAAGGGATAGATATAGATGGCATTAGGACCCAGGGCAAATAAGGTAGTCTTTGCAAACTGAAAAGAAAGGAGCGGTTGAGAATTATAAAGACCCGACTACCCGCTTGTGGGGTGTATGTTTGTCGGAAAAGTAGAAACTGTTAATTTTCATTTTGCTAGGATAATACTTTGATTTATTGCAAAACTGAATCTTCTGCAACAAACTTATAGTGATTGATGCTGTGCTCTAAATGTTTCCCCTTTTTTTTTGACTATTTGGAATGAGGATGAAGAAATGCTAGGAACCAGGGGAGAAGAAAAAGATTTGGGACACAGGATGAAAAGTAAAAGTCTTCAATTTCTTCTATTGACAAGATAAGAATAATGGGCCTGATCCAGAACAACGCATCGGAGCGAATTTACGCGTGGCGGGGACGTAAAATCGCCTATTTAGAAGTACTGCCCATGCGCACCATAGAAAATACGCTCATTAGCGCAGCGTAATTGTGAACGTATGGGCCATTCACGTATTTGTCACGTAAATACTTACGAGTGGGTGTGCCAATTTTACGTGAGTCAAGAATATGTTCGTTTTACGTGAAGTAGGTGGAGGTTTGTATGTAAAGTGTACAGTATGGGCGTGCTAAGCGGCGTACGTTCACGTAGTCTATACGTCCGTTAGCGGACGTACGCTGTTATGCGAAAAAAAGTTAAGGTAGGGTTTGGGAAGCGGAACTCGGTGAAATACGTACATTCATGGGGTGTGCCTAGGGGAGTGTATAGAACATACGCGTGCGAAAATACGTTAAGCGTGGAAACGTATTGCACACGTAGTTCTGGATCTACCCCAATGTTTTTTGGAAGTATTGGGAAATTAAATATTAGTAACATTCATTGTGAAGAGGAATCATTAAGGATGTTTAAATGGGAATAAAGGTGAAATAGTTAGAACCAATCAGGAAGTTAGAGATTCTATAAGAAGGAAGGCGCCAAAGGATCCCGTATACACCTTGAAAAAAGACTGAAGAGCTTGAAACGCGTTGGTGGTTTGAGAAGGGAGCGTTCTCTGGTCGGATAAGTTGACGGGGAGAAGAATTGATAAGAAAGGAATACAACAAGTTGGTGTTTTAGAAGATTTTATTATTATATTCATTTATGGTTTTATTTTTTGGTTTATTGATAAGAAACTTTATTGAACAATAAAAGGACCCAGCATTTAAAAGAAGTACAGAGATTTTTTTGGAGACATCATTTATTGGAAGGGATCTCTGTGGAGTCCACAAAAAGAAAAAGCCTCACTGAATGCAATTTAAGAAAGTGGAAAAAGTGTGAGTAGCCATTTCATTGAGTAATAATGATGGTGTTGTCACGATATTACTCGAGAACAGTTTTGTTTTTTGCATGTACATTTTTGTTCTGAGGATCTGGGAAAGAGATCAAGGACTATTCTACACACATTTAAGAAAGACACATAAAATGTGAGTAGACTAAGTGGCTGGACTATTCACCTAATTGTTCAGAAGAGCTGCACGAGGTGCTTTTTTTCCTTTGTTTTGCATATCCCGGTGGGGAGAAGAGTTGAGAGAAGATTGTATACGAAGTGACAATGAAAGAAAGGGGCCATGTGAGTAACTTCTTGGCACACAGAGGGCTGTCAATATAAAAAGGGGCTGCTCATGGTCGTTTCCTTTTCTTTCTGTTTTTCATGAGGAAGAAGTACCTAAGAGGAAGATATTTGGGAAAAATTAATTATATGCAAAGCACACAAGGGAAAAATAATGTGAGCAAGTTTTTGACATAGTAAATACTTACCTGAAAGCTACAGTCACACAAAGTTGTCTTTGTTTTTCCATCTTTTCATATCCTGATTAAACATGGAGGAGACACAGTGATCTAAGGAAATAAAGAAAGACAGAAGTTGAGAATCAGTCCTTGAGAAGAAAGAAGAAATAATGGAGAAATACTGACATTGTATGAATACTTTTACATTTTACAAAAATATTGTAGGGAAGGCGCTGGACAGTTCATAGCCAAAAGTGTTTTATTTCTACTGTGTAATTGTATCCTGAATTTATTTAGGTACACAACAAGGGATTTGATAAGGTGTTGATCCCTAGGTCTACGATAGTTTAGCAGCCTATGAGGGAGCATGGTGACTATTCTGTACGTTTTTTGAATTTTTGGAATGTCTCCAGTAGTTCCATCCTGTCTGCAGCTCCCCCCAGTATTCCTATCATGTCTCCAGCTCCCCATTGCTGCCATCAACCACACTTTTTTCCTTTAATCCCTTTACTTACCATTGCTACGTCCCACGCTCCTTCCTCCGCGTTCCTTTCTCCACCGCCGTGTTCAAAACCCAATAAGATCTGACACGTGATTTGGAAGTTCGGCTTCCGTGTCGTCAACTGACACGTGCGCAAAGATCCGAGTCGTGCTTTAATCCCACCTTGGATCCCCAAGTTCGGGTGGGCTCAGTTCTCTTTGACTTCCGTTAGAAGTGGAAGGAGGAGGGATTTAAATTAGCCGGGGAAGGTGGGGGGAAGGCGGGGAGAGGATTTCTCCATGTGTAGTTTCCATCTTAAGAAGGAAACTATGCACGGTTAGCTAAAGTAGCCCTATGGCCTCTTAAGTACCAAAAGGTACCTCAAAACTGCGGTGCAGATCTTTCCACACCTAACTCACTCTTAACTGTGAATATAGCAGAGGCCTAACTAGGGTAAATGGAACCCGGGTCAAATACCAAAAATATGCCCCTTCCCCCACCGTTATGTTTTTATTCTTATTATATATAGTAAAGATTATAGTAACCAATCTGCTCTATCACAGAACATTTCAGACCCATCACAAACAAGCAGAAGCTGCAAAATGAATAAAATTGGACCTTGCCAAATACACTATAAGAAGAAACCTGACAAAAAGCTTTCAAGGGATATACAGAGTCGAACTGGCCTGCCGGGAAACAGGGGGAATCCTCGGTGGGCCCCCGGTTCCTGTAAGCTCCACCCTTTTTGCAAGGAGGTGGAGCCTTCTCTTGGAACCCAGTGCACCGCTACTGCAAAGAGCTGGCATAATGTTAGCTGTGCAATGCACAGTCGCCCGCAGCTCTGTTCACAAGATGTCTAATGTCATGCTGGCATCATAATTCTGCAGAGCGTGCTGCGGAGAGAGCTGGAGGCAAGAAGACATCAAAGATAAGATTATGGAAGAAGATAGTTGGCGAATGTGGATTTAAAGAACATGGAAGTGGCACACATAAAGAGGCAGCAATAAAGCTGATTGGACACAAAGACACAATAATGTTAGGTGGACACATAATGAGGCGGTAATAAGGCTGGCTTGGCACAAAGAGGGCAAAAATACTGGTTGGAAACAGTAAGAAGGGGAAGTAAGACAGAATAGCTTATAAGGCTGATTGGACACAAAGAGGGGGCAATAAAACTGGTTGGACACAATAGGGGGCAATAAGGCTGACTGGACAATAATTAATATGGATGGCAATAAGGCTGGCCGGACTCAGAAGGTGGGGCAATAAGCCTGGTTGGATAAACAAAAAAAGGGGCAAATAAAGCTTACTGGACACATATATATAGAGGGGGCAATAAGGCTGAATTAACACAGAAGGAGGGGGAAATGAGGCTGGCTGGACACAGAAGGTTGGGCAATAAGGCTGGTTGGACAAACAGAAAAAAGGTGCCAAGGCTGACTAGACACAAATAAAGAGGGGGGAATAAGGCTGGCTGGACACAGGAGGATGGGGCAATAAGGCTGAATGGACACTGAAGAAGGGAGCAATAAGACCGAATGGACACTCAGAAGGAACGGGCAATAAGGCTGGTTGAATACACAGAAGGAGGGGGTATAAAGCTGACTGGACACAGAAGGAGAAGCAATAAGGCTGGTTATACAACCAGAAAAAGGGGTCAATAAAGCTAACTGGACACAAATAAAGAGGGGGAAATAAGGCTTGGTCGAACAGAAGGAGGTGGCAATAAGGCTGAACTGACACAGAAAGAGGGGACAATAAGACTGGCTGGACACAGAAGGAGGGGGCAGTAAGGCTGAATGGACACAGAAGCATAGACGCAATAAGGCTGAATTTACACAGAAAGAGGGGGCAATAAGACTGGTTGGACACAGAAGGAAGGTGCAATAAGGCTGACTGGACAAAAATTAAGAGGGGCAATAAGACTGGCTGGACACAGAAGAAGGGGGCAGTAAGGCTGAATAAACACAGAAGGAGGGCTCAGTAAGGCTGACTGGACACAGAAGGTAGGGCAAAAGGGCTGGTTGGACAAACAAAAAAGGGACCAAGAAGGCTGACTGGACAAAAATTAAGGGGGGGCAATAAGGCTGAATGGACACAAGATGGGGCAATAAGGCAGGTTGGACAGAAGAGAAATGGGGCAAATAAGGCTGACTGTACACAAAAAAAGGTGAGAAATAAGGCTTGTTGGACACAAACAGGGGTCAATAAGACTGGTTGAACACACAGAAGGAAGGGGCAAGAAGACTGGTTTGATACACAGAAGGAAGGGGCAATAAGTCTGACTGGACACACACACCCTACACACATTTTATGTTTCTCTCTTTATACACGTGATCCTATGGAGCATTACGGAGGAATACTATTTTAACAGACTTTAAATAAGCACCTGCCAAAACTTTAATTTGCATAATTTAGATTGTCACAGTACTGGTTATCTGTTTATTATCACTCACACAGTGCCCACCATACCATCACTCACACTGACCACCATACTATCACTCACACTGACCACCATACTATCACTCACACAGTCCCCAGCATACCAACACTCACGCTACCCACCGTACTATTACTCACACAGTGCCCACTATACTATCACTCATACTGCCCACCATACTATCACTCACACTGACCACCATACTATCACTCACACAGTGCCCACCATACAATAACTCACACAGTGCCCACCATACCATCACTCACACAGTGCCCACCATACCATCACTCACACAGTGCCCACCATACTATAACTCACACAGTGCCCACCATACCATCACTCACACAGTCCCCAGCATACCAACACTCACGCTACCCACCATACTATTACTCACACAGTGCCCACTATACTATCACACACACTGCCCACCATACTATCACTCACACAGTGCCCATCATTATGGGTGTTCTGGATCAGCCCCAAAACTGCTACCACTAGAAAAGTAAGCAGAGCTTTGCTGGATTAGTAGTTCCATGACAGCTGTGTATTCTAGATAGCCTATATTGGGGTAGATTCAGAAGTACGCATGCAAGTAATTTTACGCTAGCCGCTGATGTAAAAACGCCCTTTAGTATTTACTGAGCATGCGCGCGGCAGATGTTAGGCCACATACGTACCAGCCTAGTATCAACAGAATGAGGGGGCGTGCCAGCCATACGACACCCGTAATTACCATTCAGAGGAGGGGGGGACATTTAAATCCAGCAGTCTGGGCATGTTTAGGCAGTACTTGCAGCCTGTACGTACATAAGTGCTTACGCTGTGTAAAGTTAAGGTAGGGTTTGGCTAAAGTAAAACGGCAAAAGTACATACGACCAAGGGGAGAGTATTGATAATTCTGAGTCAATGCATTTCTAAAAATCTTCTATTATACAAATGTGTAGTATTAAATCTGGGCAACATTTGACTTTTTTTTTTTACAAGTATAAAATATAATTAAAATTTTATGAGGATAGTAAATATTTTACTCTAACATACTCTAAGCAAAAGAAATGTCTCTTGTCAGGTTAATATCTTACAAAGGGAAATGTGTCTTGTCAGGTTGATATCTTACAAAGGGGTGTGGGTTAACGCTTGAAACATTAAATGTATTGAAAAAGCCATAAACCCTGTTAAATGCATTGTAAAAGTCCCCAAATACACACAAACACCTTGATGAATACACAGGAAATTTAAACAAGAAACAGGAACCCACCAAAGCAAATAACAAAACACACTTTGCCATATATATATTCACATTATTATATATTATTATACATTCAACTTATCTTCTACCCTCATCTTCCTCCTTCTCTTCATCTCTAGCTCACCAGTATGCCCATTATGTGTCTTCAGCCCCTCCAGTACTCCCTCATGTGCCTCAAGCCCCCCCCAGTACTCCCATCATATGCCACCAGACTCCCCCAGTACTCCAAAATCCAAATCGCTAGAAAATAGCAGCAAAGGCTAGTAATTTATAATCACAGTCAAAATTGCACTTTAGCAAATTTACCCTAAAAAGAAAAGGGTTGATTAGACCTGAATGAGTTAAACACCGAGGTTGGGCCTGGCAGATTACTAGGTAGTAACTGAATTAAGTTTAATTTTGGCGGGATCCAATTAGGAGGTGAGTTAATTTGATTGGTTTATGAGTTGCCAATGGATTGTCAGGTGGGAATGATAGGTTAGCTCACTTGGTGATAGTGGGGTTATAAAGGGAGTAGGATATAATGAAAGAAAAAAGAATAATAGTGTGATATGGCATGTTGGATGAAGTGGGTTGTTTTACCTTTATTTGGTGAAGTATGGTGGAACTTTGTGTTATATTGCAACGGAAAAGGCAGATGCGTAGCCAATGTGTGGCTTTGTTACAGAATGTTTATGCTACAAGCGGTTTGAAGTTGTATGTTAATACCCTAATTTTTGAAATGGTTGGGTCAACACACAATTGGTGTGAGAAAATCTTTTAAACGCAATTGGCGTCTTGGTTCTTGATCTGCTATGGCGCGCGAGTGGTGCGTTTAGGGGGTTACGCCCTGGCGGGCGGCCCCCCTTAGTATTTTGATTGATAATTTGATATTGAAGTGTCATATTTAAGTTTATGCAATTGTTTTATATAAGGATCTCCTGAGGATATCCATACGCATTGCCTTTAATCGCCACCTGTGTTTTGATTGCATTTAATCTGTATTGCAACTTTTAATAAAATGTATTGCACAAAATAAAGTGGTGTGTGTGTCCATTTATTTAATCATTTATGCAATGTTAATGTGTATGTTTATAATGGGTAATAGAATGACAAGGCATCAACCGTTAGGTGGTTTAATGTCTTTAAAAATACAAATATACATATTTTGGCTCCATCTTGTGGAAATTTTTGGAAATTACAGTAGTTTGTGACAGGTTTTTAGACCAAGAGGTTCTCCTCTTCTATGGGCTTATAAGCCTAGGGTACCTGCCTACTGATCACACTCCTTTATAGGAGGGACCGGAGAAGAACATTGTGATATAAATCTATCTAGAGCTTGTCATACATACTTCTGCTACCCTCTCTATACAGAGGTCAGATTCTTCATCCTTATTGTTTTTTTACAGTCACTGAAGAAATGTGTTTGAGAAGATAGTTTGCGTTTTCTCAGCAGGGGTTTTGAGACACATAGGTCAGGCTCCTATTTGCAGTCTACTTTCTGCTGGAATGTCATTGGTATCCTATTTTATTTGGTATCATTGGTCATTGGTATCCTATTTTATTTGGTGTCATTGGTATCCTATTTTAAATAATGAAATTGGAGTTGAAGCCGGCTGAGTCCATTTTGATTGGAAAGAACTATATGTCAATATCCTACTCTACTCTAGATAATCTGGGTCTCAGTAGAGGCAGTCACTTTTAAGAGTACATTGTTTATGACAATGGTTAAGATTACTGCCACATCAAAATGTTGCAACTTGCTAACCTTTAAGGACTCCCCAATTTCCATTCAATAATTGTCCAGGTACTGTCCTTGATTTCACTGCCATTGCCACCCACTTGCACTCTCTTTGGAGACATTAGTTCACTAGGTTTGTCCGTTCCAATCTTTGCTAAACAACATAATTTAACTTGTAGCTAAGTTTTGTGTCAACCCTCATATTGCTTTGAATACTTTCTTTCTTGTTCCCTTATTCTCACCTATGCCATCTCTCCAAAAATTGAAAAGTTAGTGGATATCAGGCCACATATAACTCCTTAGGATGTCCATCTGTACAGTTCTCACCACAGATTGGCTTTGCTCTGAAGTGGTCATGACAGGAAACATTTTCTGTGCATAACCCAGTAGTGTATATAAGTGACCACCAATCCATTTTCACAGAAGAGCGGCTAGGACAGCAGTAACTTCAAGGTACAATGAGAATGGACTCTATAATGCCTTTTTCGCATACACAAATGAAGCCCGCCCAACATCTGCCCGGCGCATGCGCATTAGCGCTACGGCCGCCGTACTAGCGACGGCGGCCGTAGCTCAGGATCAGGGCCAATGTCACTGTATGCAGCCCAAAATGGCTTTATTAATAAATGCTTCATACAACATATGGAAAGTGTGTATTTACTGTTCTTCTAAATCATTTTTACCATTTAGAATATAGTATTTTTTAGCACACAAGAAATGGTGTATTCTTTGTAAAATATTATCAGAAGGTAAACTAAATCATATTATTTGAAAAGATTAAAAGCTCAGTATTTCCATTTAGGATCTTGAAAAATAGACCTCAGGCAAATCATAAAGGGCTTGATTCTGAGTAATCGTTAGTTTTGTCACACTTTCAACACTTACACTAATCTGCAATAATATCTTCATCCTTAATACTGCCACCAGGTGTCAGTAAGGTTCTAATAAACACACCATAAACTATCTTCATTGCATTCTTGTACAGTGATCCTGGGACATAGATTGCATAGACACATTCTTATTGTACTTTGCAGAACCTCAGAATGCTCAGTAGTGTATCAAACCCACCTATGATCACATCTAGACTTCAAAAGACTGAAAATATAATTTGTTTGTTTACTGGTTACAAAAGCTAAAACCCCAATATGCTATGAATGCACAATGGAGAATTAGACTAAAAGATTTTAACTCTAGAATGTCCTGTCATGTACATTGAAAGTTGTTCTGAGCATCATTTACAGTAAGTCTAGTGGTATTGTGGTATTGGTATTACTCAATGGACGAATGATTTAACTGACAACTAAATATTATTTTATTGCATGTTACTGTCTAATTCAAATAAAAATCAAATCTAATAAACATTATAGGACAACATAGTGCAATCTGATAAAACTACTATGGTAGAGAAACGCGTTGAGGGTTTATTGTCTCCTGCACATCTAATGTCTGACTACCAAATAGCTGAATTGCTCCCGTTCAGCCTGAGTGCATCTACTGGTCAGCATCTTACTTAAACAAGCACAGAGAACAACGCGTGTTTCTCCGTCGAGCGGTGTAGCTGTGCCGAGTGGCCAGGCAGCCCGGCGTCAAACCACAGAGCGCTACAGAGCTAACAGAGTGAACAACACTGTTGCTGGAGCAAGCTGTAGGCAGTGAGAACCTTATTGTATTGAGGTATTTACCTTTGAATCAACTAAGTATCTGTCAACCTTTTCATCTGTGGATGCAGTCTATGGGCTATTGTTTTCATTACCATGACTATCTGGTACTTGAGCCCGCTGAACCAATAGCACCCACATTGCAATCAATTGACTCATCTATGAAATTGTTCAGCAACACATATAATACACTTTGATTGATGTCTATCAAATATCTTATCTGTGGAAATATATTACGATTGGAGACTGCTGTATCCACCTAAGCCGTTTATTAGGTATTCACATCACCAAAGGCCGTACTATCAGGATATATTTGATTGGACAACAGGGATATCTTATTTGTTACTATAGCCATACCAATTACATTGTATTATTTCCGGAACTATAGCTAACCAAGAGGTCTATTTCTGTTTTAAAGCTTTAGCTGTCTGATCAACAGCTAACACCAATTTTTAAGTTTTATTTATACTTATATATTATAAATACATATTTTTTATATGTTTTTATGATTGCTTGTCATTCAATAAATCTAAGATTCCTGAAGCGCTTCATATCTCTTCTTCTATAGTTTACATTTATGTAGGATTTATCCATCCCCTTGAAGCTGCTGAGGAATCTAATTTTATTTTATTATTTTATTTCCAGGTATTGTTTGTATTAGTGTAATCTTTGCATGGTTGAGAACAAAGAACCTGTTAGTGCGGAAACATAAACACAGTCAAACGAGGTCGCACGCAATTGCATACTTTTCTCAGGCTTTTTCCTCTAATGATTTTGCTCATTAATAAATAGACTTCCAATCATATTTCCATGTAAGTGGTATGTATGCTTAATAAATAAAATACTGTTCAGGTCACTATACCTTTGTTTTATTCACAGGAGGTTCCAATAAACTATAATCTGCCAATCATCATCAGAATGTTATTTTATTGTCATAATGTTATATTATTGTCATGTTTAGACTTGTAGTGTAACTTATTATGTTGTATTAGTGATGCTGACCCTGCTAGATAGTCTAGTAACACCTATACATTATGCAGATTAAGCTCTGGGCAAGGGACAATAGAACTGTGAGGAGCCAGTGAAGACCAAGAAATTTTAGATAACCTGAGGAATCCACCTATCAAGAGGACAGAAGACCTTCCTTTGATCCTGATTATTAAAAGACCATGGGCCAGATCCAGAACAACGCTTGTGAGTGAATTTATGCATGGCGGTGATGTAAGTACTGCGCATGCGCATCATAGAAAATATGCTCCGTGACGTAGCATAAATTTGAATGTATTGGCCACTCACGTAAATAGTCACGTAAATACGTGTGGACGTGTCAATTTTACGTGAGTCCAAAATACGTTTGAAATACGTTATGTAGGCGTAATGTACAGTATGGGCGTGCTTAGCTGCGTAAATACGTGTTGCCCATACGTACGTGAGCGGATCACATCGGTTATGTTGCCAAAAGTTAAGGTAGGGTTTGGAAAGCGTATCTTGTCAAAATACGTATATTCAAGGGGTGTGACAAGGGGAATGTATAGAAGGTACGCACACGTAAATACGCTACACGAGGAAACGTATTGCAAACGTAGTTCTAAATCTACCCCCATGTTCTAACCCTGAAGGCTCAAGAACTTTTGTTGTGAAGTTTGCGTTAGTAATAACTTGCGCTTGCTGTATGGTGTGATTAGTACTTTTGAATAAGCCTCTCCCTTTCTGAATAAATCTTTCAGTTCAGATCGGAGTGGACTATTATGCATTATGTATGAACTTCACATAACTATAAACTGCTATCTTAACATATTAACATATCAATGCATCTCTCTCTCTATATATATTTATTTAATGTTATAAATTGTAATGTAGTGATGACTGTAAACATTCTTCATATTCACAGCAAGATAATTTGTTTTACCATTAAGCTGATTGTTTAACTTATAACTTCTTGGGTTTTATTCTTGTCCTTAATTACAGACATAAAATAAAGGAAAAAATTAGAACAGCAATTTTACAATTTATATGCATACATACAGAACATCCAGTACGTGGGGTAAACTTAAAGATGAATTGTTTTTCTTAAAGCTGTGTCGTAACTACTGAGGATGCTGCTTCAGGGCCCGGAGGAGAGGTGGGCAAGTCAGGACAGCGCTCGGCACCCAGTCTGTGGACCACATCACCCTGGAACATCCTGGTACTGTGACACACACATGCACCACAGTACCAAAAAGGGATGTTTCTGATCCTAGCTATCTGAAAACGCCCCCTTAGTGTATATTAGTATCCAGCCCCATGTGCTGCCCCATGCGCAGTCTTAGGCTGCGAGTCTCTGCCAGAAGCCTGTGCATGCTGGTGACCACACTGCGCACAGGACAGATAAGGGGGGGGCACAACAACCAACCCCACTTTACTCCAAACACACAAAAATAATAAAAAAAACTTGTATTTTTCATCAGAGTTGAAAATATTGAGCCTGATTCACAGATAAGAAGGAAATAAGTATTAGCGGATTCACAAAACCACGCATCTAAGTTGCAAGTCAACTCCCATGACAATCTCCTCGTTCTTATAGGTCTTTGCTGACTTCCATCTCCACAGAGCTAACTCTCTGTGCGTATCTCTGTGCAGAATTTGCAAAAGTACATGGCGATTTTGCTATCCCAGCCCATTCAGCCATATTAAAGTGCCTCCACCCACTTTTCTTAATTTACAACTTACGGAGTAGTGGCATGCCCCTTCTTATGGATCTCATTAGGCATGGCGTTGTACTCCGTGCGTAGCATGTTTCCATACATAACATCTGGATCGTGCATGTGCAATTCGCATAAAATCACTAAGATACGTGGAGACACACTGAGTGCGTATATTTAGGTACGTTATTATGCGGAAATCAGGGCCATTGTATCTAAACCCTACATATACACCCCATTCATACACAAAGTCAGTGACACATCTCCTACCAGGCTAGTAAAACTTCTAAAGGGTTAGGTCCTATCCACACTTACATTAAATAACACTTTCAACACCTTCAAAAAAAGGGACTAGTTGTGATCATAAGATCAAAGGCAGAGGTGACTTCTAATTGCAATGCACAGTATAGTCATGCCAATTCAATGCGTTTCAATCTAGACTTTTGTACTACTGCCATTTTTTATTCGCACAAGTTGTAAAACTTAAGGTAGGCCCTAGCTATTTCAAGTTGGTCTATGCAATTGAAGTGATTATTGGAATGATTGCACATAATCAATTGCAGAACTCCTCAAACTATTTACTCAGAGATCTGATTATATTAGGTACAGAGATTTGTATTCGGTCCAACATGTTTACACAGCAGCAATTTTTAAATTAATGCTTTTTAGCATAAAAAGGTGATCATTTTGTAAGGCTTATTAGTTGGCAAAAAGTAAAATATATTCAGCTTCAGTTAAAATGTAGTAACATTCAATAATACCAGGTAATTGAAATATAATTGATATCACAAACGGACATGGTAGGGTTCCCATGGACATGATAGGGATTCAGCGAAGTAGTGGAAGCTAGAATGTTTGATGTATAATCGGCTCATGTGTTAGTAGTTAAAGGGTTTGAAGATATTCGGCAAAGCTTGACTTGACAGGACTAGTCAGGCTAGACTGGATTGGACGAGGCAGGCTTGATTGGAGTGGAAAAGGCGGCTTTACTGGACTGGACAGAACAAACTTGACTGGAGTAAGCAAGGCAGGCTTGGCTAGACTGGACGAAACATGCTTGACTGGACTGGACTTGACCTGGACTAGATTTAAACTTGACAAGCATAGTTGAGCTGAACTTAACAATATATAATATTTTAACTTGACTTTACCTGGACTGGACCAGGACTGGACTGGACTTGACTTGACCTGGACTCAACCAGAACTGAACTTGACTTGACCTGTACTGGACTTGACTTGACCTGGACGGGACCAGGACTGGTCTTGACTTGACATGACCTGGATTGGACCAGGACTGGACTAGACTTGACTTGGGCTGGAACAGAACTGGACTAGGCATGAACTGGATCAGGACTTGACTGGATCAGTACATAGACTGGACGACTGGAACAGTGCTCTTACTTGACCTGGATCAGCAGGAGAACAATAGCAGCGCAGCACTAACGCAACCAGGCACCTTAAGAGACCAAGTTATTCTGGCACTGTGGACACAGTGCTCTAGGTTTAAATAGGGCTCCCTGGCTCAGGATTGGATAGTCAGATCATGTGCTTCTCTTGGCTTGATTCCGGTTGGCTGCTGCAGATCATGTGCACAGATCCAAGATGGCGGCGCCCATGCACCAGAGGACAGCGATGTTTGGTGCTAGCAACCCACAGGAAAACATGCTGTGGACATCAGATAGGAGGCTGCCACTACTGAGAGTGGCACCTCCCTGGAGGCAGAGAATGGGCGCGCCTTGAAAAAGCCGGCTCTTGACATGGTAAGTCTGCATTTTGTCATAGTACCCCCTCCTCCATGGGTGGCCTCCAGACACCTATGCTGAGGTTTGGCAGGAAACTTGGCATGGAATTTCCAAGTCTTGGAGCATGGACATCAGTGGCATAGATCCAAACATGTTCTTCAGGACCAAAGCCCTTCCAATCGACTAGATATTGGAGATGACCATGACGAAAACGAGAGTCCAGCACTTCTCTAATCTCATATTCGTCTCCCATGGAACTTGAAATCTTGTGTGCTTTCTTAACTGGTGAGTAAAACCGATTAATGACAAGTGGCTTGAGCAATGAAACATGAAATGTGTCAGGAACTCGAAGATAAGATGGCAACTCAAGCTTATATGCGGTTACCTTGGTAGGTGGTAGCGTTCACACTCTTGGAAATTATGCAGGGGATAGCGAGCTGCTGGTCCCTTTCTCTGTTCCCAACTGAGAGAGATACAATGCAATGGAAAGAAGGAAAATAGGGACTGTTAGAGCTTGAGCCTAGTATGTATATAGTGTAGGAGTGGTTTATCCGGGTATGTATTGTGTGGACAGATAAGGACGGGGGGAGGGAAGGGAGGACGGAGGGGTCAGAAATGGGGTATGGTGTACTAGGAATTATGAGGTTGTTCAAAGTCAAGGTCCAATCAGGAGCTGTAAAAAGTGCATGTGGAAATAATCTCGTATGTGAATGCTGTATACTGTATACCTCAAAGTTGCTTGTGCGTAAAGCTATGCTGATTGCCGGTAGCTGGTATGGGTTGGTGGTAGCGGAGACAAAAGATGAGAGGAGACACTCCAATCTAGTGTAGTAAGTATGGTACCAGAGAAAAGACCAAATAAAATGCACTTACTATGACCAAGATGGGTATGTGCTTGTTATCACATTCAGATGGTTTGCTGGTGTGTGTATGTCAAGGTGGACTGGTAGCCGGTGGTTGGTAATGGGTGGGTCAGGAGAGAGAAACACAGAAACTCCAAATAGTGTAGTATGGCGTAAAACGGCTTAAATATGGACGACCGAGGGGAGTGCCTAGGGAAGTGCAGGCGTAAATACGCTACGCACAAGTAGGTTTTATGAGCGTAGGTCTGGATCAGGCCCATAGAGTGCAAGCATTGACAAAAGCTGTGACGTCCTGCAGAATTTCGCAGAATTTTCTTCATTCCAACATGACCTGAAAATTTGGAAGCATGGGCACATTGTAAAAGTTTCTTCCTGAATGAACTTGGAAAGAAAGATTTTCCTGGAGGTAATTTCCTAATGGTTTGTGCTGTGGCAATCCTGACTGGACTGATGATTGGATGGATCTCTCCACTTTCTGGTTCTTCAGACATAAGAGAATGAAATAAAATATCAGCTTTACAGTTCTTAGATCCTGGACAAAATTAACCTTTAAAATTGAAGTGGGAGAAAAAGAGAGACCATCTTGCCTGACAAGGGTTTAGCGACTGGGCTGTTTTCAGATAGAGCAAGTTTTTGTGGTCACTGAAAATGGTGATTGGATGCAATGCCATCTAGAAGATGATGCCACTCTTCTAATGCCAGTTTTATGGCCAAAAGCTCTTTCTCGCTAATAGTGTAGTTCCTTTTTGCTGGTTGGAATTTACCTCCAAGATAAAGGGTAGGGAAATTTCTGGTTTACAAAGCACTGGAGCAGTGACAAAGGCTTATTTCAAACGTTGAAAGTCATTGGGCCATTTTTGAGGCATTAGCTCTTTTTCGTGTCTGGTGATAGGCTACACTATTGTGGACGAATTCTGGACAAAACACCAACAGAAGTTGTCAGAGCTGGTGAAACGTTGAATCCCTCTTACAGAGGTAGGTTGAGGGTAATCGAGAATCGTCTGGAACTCAGCTGGGTCCATGCAAATCTCGGTCCCTGATAGGATAAATCCTAGAAAAGGTATGGTATCAACCTCAAAAGTACACTTTTTGAGTTTACAATAGAGTTGATTCTCCCTCAGATGAGACAAGAACTTCTTGACTTATTGAACAACTGAATTATTCAGCAGATCCTGAAAAATGTAATTCACAAAATTTAGAAAAATTGCTAAGACTGAATGGCATGACTAGGTACTCGTAGTGACTGAACAAGTAAGAATAAATCAGTTAGTTTGTAATTAGTTTGCAAAAGGATAATAATAATATAATTGTTTTATATTGTTGTTTAACTGTATAGGAATGTAACTTGTTTAATTGGATTGCATCAGCCTTACACAATTTGAGAGAATTGCTGACAACTGCAAAACCCCCATTTGGAAGAAAGGTCTTTGAGCTATATATGGACTTGCTCTATTCTAAATATACATCTTCAAACAGTATATATTGTCAGACCAAACTGATGTAAAATGTTGATTCCACCACCTGTCATCCCATGAGTACTATGTGTCTCATGTAAGGGTAACTGCCTCTTTGCTCTTTGCTGAATAAACCAATATGTTATTTTTACAGAAATGCCCCCTGCCTGGTTATATCTACATTTACATGGCCATCACAAGCATTGAAGGCCGTTTTACACTCATCCCCTCTTAACCTGATTAGTTTATATGCTCCACGTAGGTCTAATTTGGGGAAGGCCTTGGCTCCCATGATATGTTCAAAAAGTTCCGGGATGAGAGAAAGGGGGTACTAATTCTTGATTGTAATTTCATTGAGACCCCTGTAATCAATACATGGCCTAAGTCCACCATCCTTCTTTTTCACAAAGAAAAATCCAGCACCTGCTGGAGATGTAGATGGATGGATAAACCCCTGAGCCAGATTTTCTGTGATGTCTTCAGACATAGCTTGACTGTCTGGGAGAGACAGAGGGTAAGTCCTTCCACAAGGTGGCGTAGAACCAGGAACTAGGTCTATAGGACAGTCCCAAGGTCGGTGTGGTGGTAAGGTTTCCAGAGCCTTTTGACTGTAGACATCCTGATAATCTTGATACAGAGGAGGGATTACAGGTTTCTCAGTTTGATCAACTTGACATTGATGTATTTCTTGAGCTAGACATGATTTAAAACATGAGAATCCCCAACTGAGGACTTGAGGTTACCTAGTCTATATGGGGATTGTGCAACTGAAGCCAGGGCAGACCAAGAATCACCATATAACTGACTTCTGAGAGGATTAACAGATGAAGTGTTTCAGAATGTAAAATTCCAATCTTAAACTACACTAGGACTGTGCGATGAGTTATAGTTCCACCGGGAATGCGACAACCATCGACAGCAGTAAGAAATTTGGGAACTAGTATAGCTTCCGTTGGAATCCCCAACTTCTTGACAGTCTGCACTATTATGAAATTTTCAACTGCCCTGGAATCCAAGAGAGCGATGATTTTAGTGGGTTTAGACCCATGGACTAGAGTCACAGATAGGGTACAATCCCTATGTTTTGAGGATCAAACTGGTATTCCTAACTTGACATCCTCAGCATCAGTTAGGAGCAGTCATTTCCTGGGTGCTTAGGGTACTTCTGCTAAAAGTGACTGGAATCGCCACAATAAAAGCACAAATTTCATTGAGCCTCTGTTGCCTTTCTTGGGTAGTTACTTGGGATATCCCCAATTGCATGGACTCTTCAGGAGGAGCAACATATGGTTTAGGATGAGGCAGATTATAGGATCTAGGACGCTGAGATTCCTTCTTATCTGAACTTTCTGCCACAGGCAATGGATTTCTGAAGCAGCTGAAGCAGAGCGGCCGGGCTCGTCAAAGATAATACGGAACGGAGCTTTATATTACAGCCAACTAAAGAAGTGCTGCAGACACTATAACTAGTTGTTAGTACATTCTCTCATACAAGTATAGATATAGTAAATAAAATTGGCTACTTATCTGGTGCATACAGGGTTGTAAATACAATGTAGAGACGTTGGGCCTGATCCAGAGCTACGGCCGCCATCGCTAGTACGACGGCCGTAGCTGTAATGCGCATGCGCCGGGCAGATGTTGCCCGGCGTCACTATGGAAAGCGCCATAGTAGCGCCGTAGGGACGCTGGAGGGGGCGTCCTCCAGCGTCCCTACGCTCACGTTACTGCTGGTGGGCGGGG